>JABUQX010008178.1:62500-65000 GCA_015478945.1 Trachelipus rathkii
AATGTCCAACGTGAGTGGACGAAAGCTCGGATCGTTTCAGAAGACAATAATTTTGTTTTATTCAAGGATTGTCCCCAGGAAAATTATTGAAAATGTTCGGAAGATTTTTAGAAATTTGAAATCTTGCAAAATAATAGATAATCAATATATAGATTTAATTAATAATATAATATAGCACAATAATATATAATAAATACATAATATAAAATAATAATAATAGATAAATTAAAAATACAAAATAATACTATATATAAATACACATGAAGAAATGTTACGAATAACAATAATTATAGACAGTAAAGTACAAATAATAATAATATAATATAATAATAATAATAATAGATAATAAAGTAAATAATAATACACCAATAACAAGAAATATAATTTATTAATTACTAATAATAAATAATATAATTATATAATAATAATAATAATAATAATAATTAAGGGGAGACTTTAAATAATCATAATAATAAATAATCATAATAATAAGAAAAATAAATTCATATAAGTATATAATAATAATTATAATAATAAGTAAATAATAATAAATAAATACAATAATAAAGAAATTTTATATCCTCTTCTAATATAATATGAGCTTTGCAAGCCTTTTCCAACTACCTTAAGGTATCAACTGATTAATGATTGATTTTCTTGTTAACTATTGACAAGAATAAAAGGTACAGATAATCGCTTTCCTGATCTATTTAAAATCTATATTCGCCCTGGACCTTTAGCATCATCAAGAAGACGAGTTCTAGACTACATGATAAAACAAAATAAATGTTATTCTCAATATAAATGTGAAGTAATCCAAACTTAAAATACTGATTATAATAATAACGTTAATTTAAAAATCTACAATATATAATTAATAATATAGCATAGAGCAGATTCTATCCAGTCCACCTCAAAAGATGTTCAAAAAAAATCATGAAGCAGTTGATGCCTTAATAATGTTGGGTATGGCGTGAAAAGCTGGCGTGATAATAATAAATAATCAATAGTAATAATAATATTACTATAATAAATAATAGATAATAATAATTAATAAATCAATTATAAAGTATAATAATAATATAAAGTTTTAATAATTTAATAATATAATTATAATGATATATTTCAATAATATAATAATAATAATTTTATAAAATATAACAATAAGACAATAATAATAATAATTAATAATAATATATAATAATAATTAAATAAATAAATAAATAATGCAGTTATTAATAATTATAGTAATAAATTAATAAATATAGAAATATTAAATAATAGTAATAATATTGTTAATAATAATAATATCAATAAATAAATAATGAATACACTAATATAATAAATCGAAGAATAATAATTCACATAATAATAATAATATAATAATGACACCATAATAAGACCGCATAATATAAGTAATCATAAAAATAAATATAATAATAATATAATAATAATTTTTATAAAATGATAACAATAAGAAAAATAATAAAATTAATATATAAATAAATTATCAAAGTAAGGAAATATATAATTAATATTAAATAATATATTTAATATATAATATAAATGAATATAATTAAAAGATGATCTTCCATAAATCTAACCATTAATGCAATTTCCCTAAATAAATTGCTTCCATGAGGTACATGCAAGAAGGACTTGTTGCTTAACAAATATTTTATTGTCAACATACAGTACATAATTAAACTATATATAAAATAAACCGATTGCTATATTATATATAATAGATATTATATATACCTATATATATGATTACTATATATATATATATATATATATATATATATATATATATATTATATATATATATATATTATATATACATATATATATTAATAATTTAATTATTTATATTATATATATATTATAATTATATATATATATATATATATATTATTATATATATCTTATATTATATATATATTATTATACTAATATATTATACTATATTATATATATATATATATATATAATAATATATATTATATATATATACTTATATACTTATATATATATACCTATATTATATTATAATATAATATACTTATTATATATAATATATATATATATCTATATTATATTATATATATATACTACTCATTATATATATATATTCAGATCCGTAAGTATGGCTTTCGACGTTCGAGGTAACTGTGGACCATACTTTCCTATCCATTGATTTTGGTCTTTCTGCCTTAGGGACATGGGGAGTCTCTTGCGTGGTGGGCTTGAATATCCAAGCCCTTTCTGACCCCGAGTTAATGGCATGCGTCGCTAGCTCTTCTTCCGAAAGCTCCCTTCCTTTGGTTCCTCTTTCTCTTTCCTCTACTCCATGTCCTAGTTTTTCTCTCCGATCGCTCCATTAGCACTCGTTGATGGAGCGTCCACTTCCTCCTTTCCTGTTATTTGTGGTGTTCTTCAAGGTTCTGTTTTATCTCATACTTTTATTCTAACTTTTCATCAACGATCTCCTCACTGT
>JABUQX010008178.1:70000-75000 GCA_015478945.1 Trachelipus rathkii
GGCCTTGACCTTTTTGGGGTTGACCTTTTTGGGGCTTGACCTTTTTTGGGAACCCTAATTTTTTGGGCCCCCCTAATTTTTTGGCACCCCTAATTTTTTTGGCAACCCTAATTTTTGTGCGCCAGACGGAGGCGAAGCCTCCGTCGTACGTATTCCCCCCTATTTTACCCCCCTAATTTTTTCGACCATGGGTCAATTTTTGCCCACGGTAATTTTTGAGTTTCATTTAGGGGCTTAGCCCTTTTGTGATGTCTTAACCTTGTTGTTTCGAATCCGCCGCACCCGTAGGTGCGAACCGCAAGCCCGCCGCGTTTCTGCAGCCGCGTTCCCGCCCGGTTCGTTTCCATCCAGCTGACGTTAGGCTTCACATCCGCACGCCTTGTGTCCCATCCCTCCCCGTCCCCCACCCACTCTGCAACACACACACACACACAGCACCCCCACACACACCCCTGCGCCCACGTGGTCATGCCACGATTTTTCACCGTCCCTTTTTATCTGTTCTTAACCTTCCTTACCACCTCAAGCCTTATCGTCTTCACAGCTTCGAGTTCTATCCGATCATATTTCAAAATAGAACTCGACCGCATACCTCCTATGCAAATCCCTGACCTTTTACCCACACGTCCAGCGCTACGAATTGAGAGAATATATAATTTAATTTTCAGGTATAGATAAATATTGAGCCAGATTTGGTCGCGATATCATTTCATGAGGAATTCGTATATGGAATTGACCTCCTTAATAATAATAATAATAATAATAATAATAATAATAATAATAATAATAATAATAATAATAATAATAATAATAATAATAATAATAATAATAATAATAATAATAATAATAATAATAAAAATAAAAATATATAAAAATAAATATATTATAATATATATATACATATATATATATATATATATATATATATATATATTATATAAATCTATATATATATATATATATATATATATTATATATATATATATAAATATAGGGAGAGAGAGAGAGAGAGAAGAGATTTTGTCTGCGTGCGCCGCATTTCGATGCATTTTCTTGCTATTAATGTCCACAATATTAATACGAATTTATTATAATAATAATAATAATAATAATAATAATAATAATAATAATAATAATAATAATAATAATAATAATAATAATAATAATAATAATAATAATAATAATAATAATAATAATTTATATATATATATATATATATATATATTATATATATATTATATATATATAATATATATATATATATATATATATATTTATATATATATATATATATATATATATTATATATATATATATATATATTATAATATATTATAATATATTATATATTACAGTGAGGCAAGTAGAATCAAGCACTAAGATCCACGCGGTCAATATATATCTTATATATATATATATGGTATATAATATATATATAAATATATATATAATATAATATATATTTATATATATATATTATATAGTATATATATATATAATATAGTATATATATATATATATCACATAACTAGTATAATTCACACCACACACCACACACCACACACACACACACATACCACAACGCAACACAGATTTACTCACACACTCACAGAATTGTGTATGTTCCCTCGGCTCACAGATTTACTTAACCACACACACACCACAACACAACAGCTTTACTTTACAACTCACCAGAGTTACTTATACAACTCACATTCACTATGGCACTTACACACACAGATTTACTTACACACTTGCATTTACCCATAGACACATCTATACAACACATACGACCTAATGGGATACTTTCTTATCCACACTTCACTATGCCACTTTATCGCACACAATTCACTATGACATACTTGTATAATCACATTCACGTATGGAACTTACATTTACCCATTAGACACTTCATTATTACAATCTTATACACACGTACAAACACTCTACCAACCCCTTTGGTCTTCCATGGGTAAATTTTGGCCTACCTGATTTTTGGCATCTTAATTTTTAGCAGCCTAATTTTTTTCGAACCAACCCTTTGGTCTCATAAGGTACAACTTTGAAGAACCCAAATTTTTCGGTCCAACCCTTATGCTATTTCTCTCAATCGGTACCATTTTAGTGCGCATTGTAATTTTTTCTGACCCTTGTCAAAGCATTTTTTTTTAGCATGACTTCTGGATCGGTTTCCCTATCATCGTAAGAAGTATCTAGTGATGTTCTTATTAAGTGTCTGCTATGATTAATTTCTATAGTAAGTATTTAGATGAGTGCCTACGCCGTGGAGTGCCAAGTGATGATAGATAGAATGAGTGCTTCTAAATTCGAGGGCCAATGAGTGGCAATGAGTGCCAATGGAGTGTCCAAGTGAGTGCCACATAGTGCCAAGGAGATGCCAATAGTGGCCATGAAGTGCACTATTTTTTTCAAGCCTTCTTTCTAGCTAACCCCTGAGGCTAGAATAGCCTAATATGGGTGTCTACTGCACTAGTGTATATGAGACAAGGTATGAGGATTCGAATGGTGTATATTACAAGCTGCTAGGATATTCCTACTATGAGTTAGTATTTTTTCTAACACTCTAAATACACAACATTCTTTCTTATGAGAGGTGTATAGCACACATATGACAACTCGTTCGAATAGTAATTACTCTGTCCATAGACACTTACACTAACCATATACACTTACACTCAACACACCCACACCCAGATACACTTTCAATTATGTTTACAGAGTCTTTATAATGAATTTTTACGTGTATAGTACTAATTTTATATAATTCAATTAATTTCTTAAAAAAATGTATGTAGAGAAAGAAGGCCTAAATGTTGCTGTTATATAATCAAGAT
This sequence comes from Trachelipus rathkii, assembly GCA_015478945.1. Taxonomy (NCBI): domain Eukaryota; kingdom Metazoa; phylum Arthropoda; class Malacostraca; order Isopoda; family Trachelipodidae; genus Trachelipus; species Trachelipus rathkii. The sequence goes on from JABUQX010008178.1 coordinate 72,856, forward strand.
TATTTTACTATCAATTGTACGAACTTTTTATTATTTAAAACATATATCTTAAAATCAATATAACCTTAAATGCAAAGTAACATCATAGAAATCAATTAGAATGGTGTTATTACCTAACACTAGGGATAAGTACTGCTTTTGTATATTTAACTGTTTTATCATGCTTTTAATCAGATGTTACTTACTGCTTTATCATCACTGCTTTACTGCTTTTAAACTATCTCTTTACTGTTTTAACTCTGTCTTTACTGCTTTTACTTAGTCTTTCATTTATCGTCTTTCATCCTTTAAGCAGTAAATCAGTAAATCAATGACGCCGTTGCCTGACTCCTACGCGAATCTGTGCTTATGATTTATGCCTTTACCTGCTTATTAAACTTATCTGCTTTACTGCTTTAACACTCACGGATACATTACATATACTCTTAAAAGCAGATATCAAGTAAATCAATAGAGTGTGTTACTAACACCTAAGGGATTAGTAAATGCTTTTATTGATTATTTAACTATGTTATACTGCTTTAACTTTCTGCTTTATTTTTACTGCTTAACTTTCTGCTTTACTGCTTTACTTTCTGCTTTACTGCTTTATCTTTCTGCTTTACTGTGTTTTAACTTTCTGCCTTACTGTTTTAACTTTCTGCTTTACTCTGTTTTAACTCATATTCTATTAAATTATTTTTTTATTTTGTTTTAATACTTTTTATTTATTTTATTATTATTTTTTTATTTTATTATTCGTTTATATTATTTTTATTTTATATTTTTATTTTTATATATCTATACTTAGTGTATTTATTATTATTATTGTATATTTATTATTTAAGAACCACATACTCAACACACAATATATTACACACACACACCTATATACACACACACACACATAATATACACCACACACACACTATATTATATACACTACTTAACACTTATACAATCATTGACTATATGAATTATACATATATAATAATATATAGTTATTTATGACACTTACATTTACCATAGACACTTACATTTACACTTACCCTTATACACACACACACAGCACCATTCACTATGCACTTATACACATTCCTATGACACTTACATTTTACCCATAGACCTTACATTTACACTCACACACAGTCACCACGATTTACTTACACTCTTCACAACAGATTTTACATTAACCATTCGCAAGAATTTACCTACACTCACCACCTCATGATTTACTTACAGTCACTCAATATACAGATTTACTTATCACCACACTAACTCACTTACACATATATCACGTATAATTTATTAAACATTTTATGTTTTTATTAACACGTACATTTATATTACATCTCATATCATTCAAATATCACTAAAATTATTTCAAAGTTTACTCGCACATTTTTGGAAATGTTTCTTACTTTTGCAACTAAAGATTTATTTAATTACTAATACTTTTGGTTTTTAATTTTTATAACTATCAAAGTGTTTTAAAATAATTTTACTACAAATTCACATTTTATTAAACTTATTTTATGGCATTTTCATAACACTCATCACCACTTAGGAATTTCAGCCCTCATAGCACTAATACTATACCTCTATCAACTTAAGCTATTGCCACGTTTTGTTCTATTGATTACTCTGCTTTACATATTTTACCTAGATAATAAGTTTAAAGACAAATCAACTTCTTCTCTGCTATAAATAAAATGTAATTTATTATAAAATTTTCTAAGTTTCTTATTTTATAAAAATAACAATTATCTCTAAATGATAATTATAAATGTGAAGGCGATGTTAACTTAAAAATATTTAAAGTTTTTAAATTCAAATTCTCATTTATTAATTATTATTATTATTACTATGTACATTGTCAATCATCACGGAATAAACAACAACCGCACTCCTTACTGATGAATAAAAACTGACAGCCTCTCTGTAAAAATGTGTATGTAGGATAAATCCTTTTTGTGTATTCTCGGTGGCGATATAGATAAGACGACCTAATTCCAGGTCAAAATAATTTCAGAACTGACCTTTTTCTGTAAATGTGGTGCAATAACTAAGAGTGTATGGGGCTCAATTTAAGGCCTAATTTAGGATAAGCTTTTGTAGACGGGCTAATTCTCAATTCCGTAATACCCCAAGGGTCAAAGGTAATTC
>JABUQX010008178.1:80000-82323 GCA_015478945.1 Trachelipus rathkii
ATATATATATATATATGATATATATTAGGACCTTAGGTATTCGCGTCTACATTTCAACTTTTTCTACGATTAAACATATTCGGATGATTTTTAAATTAGAATAAATGTAAAATTTGTGAAGCTTTTAGAAAAATGTTATAACGTGTTCTATAATCTGATATATATATATATTAGTATAGACTATATAGGTATATATATATACTATATATATATATATAGGTTATATATATATAGTATATATAGTATATTATATAATATTGATTCCGATTGGACTTTAGTTTAAATGAAAATGAATTGCCAAGATTATTAATTAATAATTCATAAGAAGAGAAAAATGATTAAAAATTATGTCAAAATAAATTCTTTTTAAATAAAATAATATAATAATAATATAATAATAATATATAATAATAATAATAAATAATAATATATATAATAATAATAATAATAATAATAATAATAATAATAATAATAATAATAATAATAATAATAATAATAATAATAATAATAATAATAATAATAATAAATAAACACTTACAAAAAATATACATCGAAAGCACAAATATTAAACTAAATAAAAAGAACACGTTAAAAACTATTTTTAAAGCTTGCACTTTTCAAATTAATTCTGCTTAACAACTGGTTCGAAAGGATTGATATATAGAAGATGAAATGGTATCGCGATACCCAAGAAAGCCCATATATATATATATATATATATATATATATATATATATATATATATTATATAATATATATATATATATATATATATATATATATATATATATATATATATATATATATTCGTGCAACTCATCATTCTTTAAATTCTTATTCTTTCTCTATATAACTCTTCTTACGTCAGACTTAACAGCTGTGCTCATTCTTACATGTACACTACTGGCAAACTTTGGAACACACTTCCTTTTTCTATTTTCTCCACTTACGAGGACTTTTAAACTCCGTGTATTAGTTCATGTCGGCTCTTAATTTACAGATATTTTCTTTTTGAAATTCTTTCTCTGGTGAATTTCGTCTGACCTTTCTAGGGTTGACCGACGCACCTGGTGCAGTGTGGTGCGGTGCGGTGCGGTGTGGTGCGGTGCTTAGTGCGCTCACTTTGAAGCGGTAAGCTGTGGTGCGTTACGGCACACAATTTCGATGTTTCGATCGAGGCAAATTTATAAAAATCAGAGGTGCGGTGCGTAATGTGGGTGTGCAGATGCGGTGCGTATTGTAAAAGAGAGGTGAGGTATACGACCAGCATGACATTTGGTGCTGTGCGGTGCGATGTTTGTGGTGCGCTTACTCTGGTGCGGTTCGGTGCGGTGCGGTTCGGTGCGGTGAGATGCGGTGCGGTGCGCAAAATTCCGGTGCTCGGCCAACCCTAGACCTTTCCAACCAGATTATATATATATATATATATATATATATATATATATATATATATGTATATATATAAAAACTCTATATATTTTTAGTATATTATATATATATGTATATTATATATATATATAATGATATATATATATATATATATATAAAGATAATATAAACTATCCATAGACTGAATTTAAATATAAATATCATATATATATCAATATATTATATATATATATAGGTGTTGTCTACATGTGTTTGAAGTGAAGAACGTTCTAGTTTTTCGTAGTAATATCAACAGATTAAGGCTTGGACGATTAAAAAGAATCCTTATTTTAAATGTTGACACATGTCGACGGGGCAGGGCAAGGGAGGCGTGAAGACCAACGCTCTGTTTGCCCAGATGACATGGTCGTTAAATCATGAAGGATTGTTGATGAAGCGAGAAGAAGAAGAAGCGTTAGTAAACGTGACCACACAAATTCGTATCGTGCGGGCTTATATTTGGATTTGGGAAGGAACACACACACAAAACACACACATGCCCACACACACAGCCACCCACATCACCCACACACACACACAACATCAACACACAACAGTCGTGTGGTATAAATTTGAGTTCTTATTCACTTATTAGTGTGTGGTATGTGATTTAGTTTCTTAAAGAGTTTGGCTTTATATATATATATATATATATAATAATTATATATATTATATATACTATATATATATTATATATATATATATATAATATATATATATATATACTATATATATATATATATATTTATATATATATATATATATATACTATATATATAATATAATATATATATATATAATATTATATATATATATATATATTTTAATATATATAATATATATATATATATACTATATATATATAATATATATATATATATAATATATATATATA
>JABUQX010008179.1:0-50759 GCA_015478945.1 Trachelipus rathkii
ATAAATCCGTCTGGAATTTCTGGGATATAGCTCTTATCGATTGTTTCAGATTTAATTTCATAAGGATTACGAGACAAGAAGTCTGCTACTATATTTTGTTTACCCGGTAAATAGTGAAGCTCATAATCGAGGTCGTTTAATTCCTCTAGAGTTCGGGCAACTCGGTGGTTTACAAGTGGCATGTTTTGCAAGAATAGGATAGGTTTGTGATCTGTGTATATTCTGACTTTAATCTTATATAAGAACGGTTTTAATGACCTGACGGCCCAACGAATGGCAGCAACCTCCCTTTCAGTAGTGCTATACCCCCTTTGAGCCTTTGAAAATACTGTTGAGATGTAGGCTATAGGTTTTTCTTCATTATCCTGAACCTGACTAAGACAGGCTCCTGCACCTATTCCCGATGCATCTGTATAAAGTAATAAGGGTTGTGCCTTTTCTGTACGATCCGGATAAGTTAATAAGGGTGGTTTGGTTAAGAGTTGTTTTAATTTGTCAAAAGCTTGTTGACATTCGTCCGTCCAAGGGATCGTTGATTTACATTTTAATAGGTCAAACAGGGGTTTTGCAATCACTGAACAGTTCGGTATATGCCGGCGATAAAAATTAACTAGTCCCATAAACTGTCGAACTCTTCTAACTGTTGTTGGTGCTTTGAAATCTTTAATTCCTTTAAGATTCTTTTCTAAGGGAATCATCCCCTTACTTGAAATAACATGTCCCAAGAAGTTTACCTCTCGTTTTAATAAATACGTTTTTGAAGGTTTTAGTTTGAAACCGTTGTCTGTGAATGCTATAAGAACCTTTTCTAATACTGCCAAATGTTCCGCGAAGGTTTTAGTGATGATAAGCACATCGTCCAGATAAACCCTGACTTCTTCCGGTGAAAGATGACTTAATATTAAGTGCATGGCTCTCTGGAACGTGGCGGGTCCATTTTTTACGCCAAAAGGCATTCTAAGAAATTCCCAATGGGATAATGGAGTTGAGAAGGCAGTCTTCTCGATGCTGTCCTCCGCCATTTCAACCTGATAGTACCCCTTTATAAGATCGATAGTTGTGAAGTATTGCTTGCCTTGAAGGCTAAAAAGGGTATCTGTCAGATTAGGAATGGGAAAGGAATCTCCCTTTGTGACAGAGTTTAGTTTTCGATAATCTATACATAGCCGCATAGCCCCATCAGGTTTTCTGATGGGTACTACCGGTGCTGAGTAAGGAGAAAACGATTGCCTGATGATGCCTTCAGCTTCGAGTTTTCTGCACACTTCCTCCACTTCATATAAAATAGGACCTTGAAGTCTTCGAACAGGTTCACATATAGGAGTATCTATATAAGTTTCGATTGAGTGTTTCAGAACTGAGGTGCACCCTACATCTGTATCTCCGAGACTTAAAGCAGTGGGATATTGAAGTAAGAGTTGAATTAATTGATCTTTTTGCTCCCGAGTCAGATCCGTTGAATCAAGCTGAAAAGCCTCCTCGAGATTAACAGATGTCCATTCCTGGTATGTGCTTTGAGGTTTTTGGGTAATTTCGACCATGTTTACGGGCACTGATTTTATAGGATAGATAGAAAGTACTGAAAATGACCCTAATGGGTAACCTGATTTCAGCTTAATTATATTATTAGAAAGATTATAACAAGGCAGCACTACTGGAGTGTCAAATGTACAAGATATGACCGCATGGTCCATCACAAAGTGATTTTTATCATTCGGAGTAAATAATAGTAATGTTTCGCTAGACAAATCTCGATTTCTTAAAACCTCTTCTGGTTTTATAGCTACTTTAACTACTTTATTAGGAGGAATTAGTACATCTTTGTCTAGTTTAGCAGCATGTTCTTGACCTTCAGTGGTTCTTATGTCTTTGGCAATAATGGTCAAGACATTATCATGTCTTGTTATTAGTTCTTTATTGGCCAAGTCTGGCAAAATATTTTCTGATTGTAAAAGATCATATCCAATTACCACTCCGTAACATACTACCTCATCCGGAACTATCACAAAGTCCCTAGATTGTGTTACATAATTATTAGAAAGGTGTAATGATAATGTAACAGCCCCCATAACCCCGAAAATGACATCACCGATTCCACGAATACTAACATATTCAGTAGGCTGTATAGGATATTTATTAGGATCTAGAAGTTTATAAGTTCTATGTGTTATAATACTAACGGAGGCCCCTGTATCTACAAGAGCATCTATTAATTGTGTTTGTTGGGAGTCTTCAATTATGACCCCTATAACTAAAGTAGCAGGTGAAGATGTTGATAAGTTTTTTAGATGAAGACATGGGCCTGTCAATATAGGCGTAGTTAATGTAGACTCCTGTTGGAGTAAGTTTGTAAGTGAATGATTGTCAGGATCGACCGATCCCTTAAGGGGAATCGAACCATGATTGATTACTAAATTTTCTATTACTTGAGAATCGATCTCCTCAATTTCAATCTCCGGAGAAGGTTTACAAAGATCGAATATATCCATTGGACATTCAGCGACCTCAACCTGTAATAATTCCTCTATAGGTTCTACTGTTAAATTTTCAATTTCGTCAAACATAGATGGTTGAGGTGGTGGCAAATGTGACCCGGTGTTTGTCTTTCGACGCTTTTTATGACGCTGCTGTTTAGGTTGTTCTCCTCGCTCTGTGGGTGGGTCATCTCCCACAGAGTGAATTAGTTTTTTGAACTTTTAAGGGATCTTTGTGGACAATTCATGCCCAAGTGACTTCCCTGACAATACGGACATCGCAAAGTAGAGTCACATTTAACTTGTTTTTCTGTCATTAGTGGGCAGTCTTGCACTATATGTCCATGTTCTTTACATCGTATGCATTGATTCTTTTCAGCATAGCATTCTTCATAGACATGCCCCCTCTTACCGCAAAATTGGCAATAAGGCCTCGATGGACAATCTTTAACATGGTGTCCTGGTGTCTTACAATACTTACAAGAAATGTTATTTCCAGCCCACCATGGTTGTTGTGTTGATGAAGAAGAAGTGGGTTGTTGGGAATGTTGTGATGTTGGTTGTTGAGAGGGTTGATTTTGTTGTTGTTGTTGTTGACGATTATTTTGTTGTGGTGATATACGCCCTTTCTTAGGGGAATTTTGACCTTTATTAGATGGATAGAAAGTCCTATTTTGGCGAGGTGAATTTGGAGGGACACTACCTCTAGGATTATTATTCATATTCGATGGAGGCATTGGTGGTTTGGCAACCACCTGTGCAAATGTTGGTACAACATATTGTTGTTGAGTTACTTGTTGCATAGGCGGTTCATAGCCCGGATAGGTTAGATATCCCCGGGGTACGATATTTTGTTGTGGATTGTAATATTCTTGTGTTTGTATAGGTAAGGGTGGTAATGAATTTGGATGTGTTTGCACATTCGAAATATCAATCACCTCAGGTGAATATGGTTCTGGAATAATCTCTTGGGATGGTACTTGGGGAATCGCCGATGCTGGCATATGTCCGTTGGTTTTGTAACTATTATAATGTTGCGAGATTATTTTGACTAATGCTTCCCAACTCATGGGAACTCCTGCCAAAGCAATTTCACATACAGTAATGGATGCTTGTATAAGTTGTTGTACTTGCAACGGCGTACTATTTATTAATTTTTCACGCACCATTTTCATATTTTTCACATCTGAACCCGGGAATCCCATCTCGGCTAAACCCTGCAACCTAAGAGCATACAAGGGTATCGTTTCATGGGAAAGAATTTTCGCTTCATTAAAGTTATTAAGATGGGTTTTAACCTTTTTCCGTAAATAGTCAGTAAACCATTCAACTAGTTGCGTTTTTATAACAGTATACCCTGCATTGTTCTTCATTAATAACTCGTATACATCTTTCATATCCCCCTCCAGGTATGAACCCAGATGTGTCCTCCAACCTTCGGATGTGGATCGTGGATATGTTATTCTCGCATATTCTTCAAAACGTTGTAAGAACTGGGGAAAAGGTTCCCCATTCCCTAATGAGTATTTTCCTATAGGAATCATTTTAGTTGATTGATGGGGTATAAATCCCTCCAGTAACAAGACTACTTTAGAAAGAGCCATTATCATTTGTTGGTTTTGCAAATAAATTGCTTTTAACCAATCTCCATCTGTTACATCAAATTGTGTTTGATTTACCTGATTTACCAATGAGGATGCCTCATTCTCATTTGATGTAAAGGGGACAGATTGACTCTCCTGTGAGCCCTGTTGAGATGTTGACATTTTTGGAAAATCCCATTGTGGAGGTGGCAATTTCGCCATTCTTTCCATCAATCTTTGTCCTTCAGCCATTTGTTGGGTTAGTTGTTGTCTGGTGATTTCACCACCTAAAGGGTTGTTACTTGTAGCAATTTGATCTAAAGGGTTGTTTCTTGTAGACGGTATAACCGAAGAATTAGTTGTTGCAAGGGTGGTGTTAAGTTTCGGTTTTACCGAACTCTGTTGTAAGTTCCTTTGTTCTGGTTCTGCCGCTAATATCTGCTTTATTTCATCCGAATTCCCCCCCCCATTCAAATTCAATCCTTCCACACCAATCTCTCCCAATTCACCAACCTCCCCACTCTCACTCACAACCACATTTTCCGCCATGATGTACTATTTTTGTGTTATGTGTGTGAGAATGTAAGAGAACTGTAATGTATACTAGACAGTAAAGGAGACACACAATAATGAAAGGATGAACTGACGATGAAGGAATCAGAAATTTTACGCAACAACACACGGAGCTAGAACCGGATAATACTTCGAAAAAGATAGAAAACCGAGAAAGTCAAAGAAAAAGTAAGGAAAAGGTAGCAAGGTAGTCAAGCAACTACGCTCTGCTACCAATTTTGTGTTGTAGAATTGTCGGGAATGTGAAAGTGAATGCAGATTTCAAGGGAGTAAAAGCAAGTGTAATTGTTTTTACGGTAGTGACTTACAAAAGTTCTAACAATGGAAGAAAATCAGTTTCAATAACACGAGATCGTATAAAGATTACTTACTAAGATGATGCCCCACAAAATAAAGGCGAAAAAAAACTTTGTTGCATGAACACTCACCGTCCTTTTCCACTCCAATAACATTCGTCTGGGGAAATCTCGAGGTACTGATATCGGTATCAGAAATCGGTAAATTTTATACAAAATATAATTATTTATATTGGAAATTTTGTGGTACTGATATCGCTATCAGAAATTAGATAATTATATACATAAACACTCTTAAACCTAAAAAAATTTGATCTATAATCACAACATATAAGATTTATTCCTTTCAGAATAAGTAAATAATGTTTACAAATGTTTAATAGTTTATGAATAAACACCCGAGTAACAAAAATATAAAGTAAGTTTAATTTTAAGTTTTAATAGACTTAGAGTAGTTTTATCACTGTTCTTATTTCACTCACACTTTAATATTGTTTTAGAAGTTTACTTTTAGAGTATCAATTAAGGCGCTAACAGTCAATTCACTTAATTAATAAAGTTTAGCACAAACTTCTCAAGTTAAAATAAATATTTGTATTCAAAAACAAAGTTACAAGTTTTGACATTGTTTCTTATATCTCTTTACTTCTTTTACTTAAGTACGACAAGATATTTGTATTTATTTATACTTAATTAAGACAAGACAAGATAATTGTATTCATTTTACTTAAACAAGACAAAAATGATTATATTTATTACTCTCAAATACCTTGGGCATGATTAAGGGTTGTGGCTAAAGTGATGAAGACAGTTGTGAGAGCGTTTCTAAAGCCAAAGGTGTAATAACAAAAAAAAAGAAAAGCCCTGTGCCAAAATTTAAAAGGAAAGCACTTGTTCAGGCAAGGATCCAATGCTCTGATCCTGAAGCAAAAAGGGTTCACAAGAAGGGTCCTGTACCCTGTTCCTTAAAAAAAATATATATACATGTAAAAAAATTTACTTAGCAAAGAAGAGTATATGACATAAGGTCAGGAACAAAAAAAAAAGAATTACGCATCAGTTTACCTCAAGAGAATACAATTGAGGAATAAAGATGATCGTAGATTTCTCACGTATCTAAATCCGACTATCTTGAGGAAAGAAAGCTCGCTTACAAGACATCTATTCTAAAAACAACAAAAATAACACTTACGTAAATTGTATCCGATGAAATACATAGGACTTATTAATGATCAATATTGATCACTTCAAAAAAAACATTTCTCCTACTGACCTTAAAGGCAACTTAAAAATATGTGACTTGTAGTAAATAGTAGAACCAACATTCACCAAAAGACTGAGAAAATTGTAGACAGCTTATAAACTACAACTGAAAAAAATATTGTATCCTTATACTTTTTGTAGAAGTGAAACTCTACAATATATATATATATATATATATATATATATATATATATATATATATATATATATATATATATATATATATATATATATATATATATATATATATATATATATATATACAGTATATATATATATATATATATATATATATAATATATATATATATATATATATATATAATATATATATATATTAATATATTTATATATATATATATTATATATATTATATATATATTATATATAATATATATACTAATTATAATTAGGGATGTACCGATAGTATCGGTATCGGGTATCGGTAATCAGTAGTATCGGCCATTTTTGATGGTATCGGTATTCGGTATCGGTATAGTTAAAATGGGCCGATACTTAGCCGATACTTCTTACTTTTTGGGTGAAAAATTATGAGAACTTTTTAGATTCAATAATAAAATCTAGTTTGATATAGATAGCTAGTACCAAGTTACGTTTTTTTTTCCTCGATTTCCTTTTCTCCAACTTGGTCTTTAGCGTAAAAATTTACCTATTTGGGCAGCCCTTATTATAATTTATACAGATTTTCTACTTTTTTAAGTTGATCAATAAGTATTTTTTTTTTTTGTACGCAATTTCGTAAGAGCGTGTGAGTGCGTGAGTGTTTTAAAACTTTCTGGATTATTCATATTTGATATTTGCTGTAAATAGGGTTTTATCGTTTTAAAATTTAGGTTTTTAGCGTAGGAATAAATTTTTCTCATTCTCCTTTGGTTTTTGTCTATTTGTTTCTGTTTGTTTTTTGTTTTTTTGTGATTGCGTGTGCGTGTATGATAGATTTGCACAGGCGTGGCTTTCTTTGGACTTTACTTTTCGAACAACAAAAATCCAAAAAATTACATTTATCAAACTCTGCATCCATGGGATACTACCTCTCTAACTCTAAACTTAATTTTATGCTCTTTGAGAACCAGATGGCTAAGAATTCATCCTTCAACTCGTTAAATATATCCATATAACTAATTTTATAATTTCCGTTTGAAGGGTGGAGTATGTGCCTTTGTAAATATAAACATTCCTATAACACTTCCTCGAGAATCTCGAATCTCCTACTTCGATGTTCTGTGGCTTAAAATCTTTCTTCTTTCTAAATACAATATTCTTATTGCTTCTGCCACTGTGCTCCTAACAGAAAGATTTCATGCTTTATTGATTACCTTACTACTTCTCACGAGACTGTTTATATCTTCTCATCCAAATACTGAGGTACTCTATTTAGGGGAATTTCAATGTACACAAAACTGAATTGTTGGGGTTCCCTCTCGTACTGATTTGAGGTGGGGGAAGGAAGCCGAAATCATTCAGTAATTCTCAACGGATCTGGAGCAACTGATTAAATAACCTACACACCACATTCGCGGATCGTCCCAACCGATTCTTGAACACACTTAACCTATGTTTCACCACTAGTCCCTTCTCTCTAATAAATAACCACCTTCCGCTCCTATCGGTAAATCTCACCAACAACCTTATATCACCTAATTTAGTACTTTCTCCTCCAACATCTCCATCCTGCACTATGCGGTTTTTCTGGCACTTTGATCAGGCCCGATTGGGGGCATTGCGTTGCTTCTAACGGGGCTAAACTATAGTTGTTAGTGACTGCTTTGACTCCTTAAGACGCTTCAGATTCCTGCCGATAAGTGGGAACTGTAAATTGTTTAATGGGGATGAGCAGGTTCATTCCTTCTTGGACTAAATCTTTTTTCTCCTCAAATCCATGGTTCGATAGCGCTTGTTGCTGGCCATTCAGGCTAGAGACAATGGCTTATCGGGTGTGGAAAAATTCTCGTTTTCTACTATCACTCTTGCCAATTTTCCATTCAGCTAGAAATTCGTTGGCAGGGATCTTCGACGACCAAAGCGGACTTTCATTAAACGAAAATGCGTTGACCTGCTTGGTTCTCCTACTGACAATCTCTCTGGCCTCTTGCAAAACATCTCTAACAACTTCTGTAAATCATCCTTTCCTCCTCTTATTTGCTCCGATGATTCTGTTGTTAATACTCCAACTGAAAAGGCCAATCATCTCTTTGTGGCCTCCTATTTTTCCCTCTAATTCAAACCCCTGGACGATTCCTGGTATTTACCTCTTCTCGCTCCGTCTCCCTCTTGCAGGTGTCCTATGCCTTTACCTGTGCCTTTCATTTGATCGGGTGATGAGCTCCTGAAAATCTATGAACGTTAGGAAAGGCGGGTGGCCCGAATGGCATTCCTCTCCGAGTTTTGAGGAAGTTTGCTTCCGTGCTGACACCACCCCTCGTTCAACTAAATTCTCTATGCCCAAATACTAGCACTTTCCCTCAAGTGTTGGAAGCGCGCATAAGTCCAAACCTATTCGAAAAAATGATGCTGCTTCTGATCGCTTCTAACTTATCGCCCTAATAGCTTCTCAACTTGTATTCTTTCTAAGATCTTTGAACGCCTTCTCAACTCTCACTTCTTAGATGCATCTGGAATCTCTTTCCTTCTTTCAAGATTACAGTACGGCCTTTCGGTGCTTCGAGATCCTCTGGCGAATATACTTTCCCTATTTAACAGATTTATGGTTTCCGCCTTAGGACTGAGCGGGAAGACGTACTTGTGTTGGTGGCGCGTTAACATATCCAAAGCAATTTGACGCAGGTATGGCACGAGTCACTGCTCTCAAGCTCCCCTCCCTTTGGGTTTCCTTCTTCCTGCTTTGTTAACTTATGTCTAACTTTCTTTCAAATTATTTCATGTCAGCTGTTGTTGATGGGGCGACTTCTTTTTTTTTCTGTCAATAGTGGTGTTCCTTCAGGGTTCTGTTTTTATCTCGCTACTTTATTCCTGCTTTTCATCAAATGATCTTCTCACCTGCACATCTAACTGTATCCACTCATATGTCGAATGACTTGACCCTTCATTCTTCAACTTCTTTTAAAACCTTCCCCCTCTTTTATTTCTAGAGTGCCTCTCAACTTTAGCTTTTAGATTTTATTCTCATTGACCAGGATAGAATTTCCGGGCTAGGTCTCTAAAGCTTCTCAAATTTAATTTCTTTTAAACCTCCAAATATCTAATAAATCTAATCTTCTCTAAGAGCACTTACTTTCTAATCTCTTGACGGTTCTCTCGTCTCTTCTGTTGACAATATAAAACATCCTTGGCCTTAACAATAAACAAAAAAAATGTTTTGAAAACCTCAAATCAAAGTGGTTGCTTAGGACGACTTCACGGAAACTGAGAATATCTGTTCTGGTTGAAAAATCTTTTCCTTGTACCCCACAGTTACTTAACTATACAAGGATATCTTTCGCCCCTGTTTGAAGCACTGTTTTCAAATCCGTGTTTGGATAAGGCTCTGGAATCCATCCGGCTTTTGGATTAGGGTCGAGTCAAAGGCCAAAGACTTATAAACTGTCCTGTACTTTCTAGTTCACGTTGACCCTTTATATTTGCGGCCCGATGTTGGTGCTTTCTTCTTTTTTATATATAAATTCTGCAATGTCAGCTGCTACAAGTGAACTGACCCACTTCGCGTACTCCCACCTTTACGGACGCCCTCGTAAGCACAAAGGGTGCTGTGTCGCACATGATGATTTTTGTGTTGATGTTAGTAATTCCAGACTGGTTCGCTGGCGGTGCTTCTTTCTTCCCTGCCACCTCTGTTCTGTGGATTCTCTTCCATCTTCTGTGGTTCCTACTCAATTTAATTTCCCTCAATTAAAGCCTGCGTCTGTGCTCAATACTGCGTAATTTGCGTTAGATGGATTTTTGAGGCGTTCAACACCCACTCCTTGAATAGGGTTCTGCCCGTGAGAGGAGGTGACAACTGTAAAAAAATAAAATAATAAAAGGTTCTAATAAGGAATTCCTTAAGCTAGCTGAAACCCAACAAGAATGGCACCTCCGACGGTGAACCACTTCTAGAATGCATTTAAATAGCATAACCTAGGAGCTTGCTCGCTTAAAAAAAAAAAAAAAAAAAAAAAAAAAAAAAAAAAAAAATGGAAACCGCCTTATCTGCAACCCTTGCAACAGCAACTGATAGTGACGATGGTGGCTTTTCAGCAAATAACCTACTGAAGATGAGGATTTGATATGTTAGACTTTTGATAAGTTCATGGCCGAAATTGCAATGACATCTCATTACCTTCAAAGGAATCACTCCAGGGAACCTCATCCTAAAAACTGAGAGACAGCCATCAAGGAAGGCAAAGATAATTCCAAATTTGGCAGTTGTGAAAGAGGGAGATGAGGCCTCTACGAAAACATGAGATGCTGCTACAGAAGAGAATCCTTTCATGGGGTGGCATGAAAATAGGCCAAGGTTTTCATTATTTATCAGTGCTTGCAGCAAATAATTAATCAGCACCCCTCCTTCACCAGTCGAGAGAGAGCGTATTTATAGTGTAGGTTAGGTAGGAATGTAAAACACCCCAAAAAGGAAAGGCTGTCGCCAGATACTAGTGAAAGCTTAATGTTTTTTGTCAATTTGTGAATTTTTTGATTTGAGTATTGAATGATATCTATCTTAAAGGAGTAATTTATTATGTCATGTTTGAGTAATAGCGGTTTTTTTTTATTTTAAACTTTTTTTTTGATTAATTGAGGGTCTCTTCTTTCATTATTTTTATTCTTTATATTGTAGCTAGTTAAAGGAATCTCTTGTAAATTGTAATCATGTTAAAACATAAAAGCTAGTAGCTAAACTTTGTTAATACTTACTTGAAAATGGAAATGGAATATTTTTTAAATAAACACAAACATAAAAAAGTTATTAATATTATATTTGCAATTATTATTCCTTAAAGGTACTATTTTAATTTATAAAATAAATATACTTGGGCACAACCAAATATGAAATATAAATGACTAAGTATTGTTTGTACAGGGAATGCAATCTTGAGTTGCCTAGCAGTGCACAAATGTTCTATCTTATTCCTGTGTATTTATTATATTAATTAAAGTATCGGTATCGGTATCGGTATCGGCACCTAAAAAAATAGAGTATCGGTATCGGCCTCTTTTCTAGTATCGGTACATCCCTAATATATATATATATATATATATATATATATACCGTATTTGAAGAAATATTTTATTTACACTATGGGGCAGTATTGCTTCATTTCTGTATAGAGTTGTTAAAAAACGTGTTTTTTTAAAATCGTTTTTTTTAACATTGTTTTTTTGTTTTGTTTTTTTATTGTTTTTTATTCGTTTTTTGTTTTTTTTTTTTTTTTTTTTTTTTTTAATTTCTTTAAATTTTATCATACGCATTCTAAGACTAAAATATTTATTATTTACCTTTTTATTATAGGAAACAGGTGTTACAGGATAATAATTAATCATATATTTAAAGTTATATATATACATTAAATGGTTTAAGTTGATATCTCATAAAATTTTTGACAATGGCTGGAAGAAAACAAACACCTGTCCATTCTCTATTTACTGTTAAGGAAAATCATACATACAAAGGTAAAAGAGCACTCTGTAAATTGTTCTTCACTGAGGTGGCCAATAATGGTTCAAGGAAAGAACAACACATACTGAATTGCAAAAAATACAGTGATGACATAAAAATTAAATACTTGGAAAATCAGAGAGTAAGAGTACAGCAAACTCAAGGAAAAGGAAGCAAAGTAAAGAAATGCAAATGCTAACAAAGCAGAAAAAGAGCACAAATAAATAAGCCTTCAGTTGACACTGTTCCTATCACTGATAAATCTGATTATGTTCAAATTGCTCAATGTGAAGACAATAAAGGTCATATATATATATATATATATATATATATA
This sequence comes from Trachelipus rathkii, assembly GCA_015478945.1. Lineage (NCBI taxonomy): Eukaryota > Metazoa > Arthropoda > Malacostraca > Isopoda > Trachelipodidae > Trachelipus > Trachelipus rathkii. The sequence continues at coordinate 12,137 of JABUQX010008179.1, forward strand.
TACTTTTTACTTTTATACAAATATATATAATATATATAATATATATATATATATAATATATATATATATAATATATATATATATATATATATATATATATAATATATATATTAGGGATGTACGTTCCAGAAAAGAGGCCGATACCGATACCGATACTCTATTTTTTTAGGTGCCGATACCGATACCGATACCGATACCGATACTTTTATTAATATAATAAATACACAGTAATAAGATAGAACATTTGTGCACTGCTAGGCAACTCAAGATTGCATTCCCTGTACAAACAATACTTTGTCATTTATATTTCATATTTGGTTGTGCCCAAGGTATATTTATTTTATAAATTAAAATAGTACGCTTTAAGGAATAATAATTGCAAATATAATATTATTAACTTTTTTATGTTTTGTGTTTATTTACAAAAATATTCCATTTCCATTTTCAGTAAGTATTAACAAAGTTGAGCTACTAGGCTTTTATGTTTTTACATGATTACAATTTAGCAAGAAGATTCTTTAACTAGCTAATAATAATAAAGAATAAAAATATGAAAGAAGAGACCCTCAATTATCAGCCGAAAAGTTAAAATAAAAAAACGCTATTACTCAAACAGGACATAATAAAATACTCCTTTGAGATAGATATATCATTCAATACTCAAATTCAAAAATTCACAACAAATTGTGATGCAAAAACATTAAGCTTTCACTAGTATCTGGCGAGGGCTTCCTTTTTGGGGTGGTTACATTCCTACTAACTAACAACTATAAATACGGCTCTCTCTCGATGATGAAGGAAGGAGCTGATAATTATTTGCCTGCAAGCACTGATAATAATGGAAACCTTGGCCCATTTTCATGCCACCACATGAAAGGATTCTCTTCTGTAGGCAGCATCTCCATGTTTTCGTAGAGCCTCATCTCCTCTTTCACAGATTGCAAATTTGAATTATCTTTGCTCCTTGATGACTGTCTTCTCAGTTTTTACGATGAGGTTCCCTGGTGTGATTCCTTTGAAGGTGGATGAGATGTCAATGCAATTTCGGCCATGAACTTATCAAAGTCTAACATATCCAAATCCTTTTCATCTTCAGTAGGTTTATTTGCTGAAAAGCCACCATCGTCACTATCAGTGCTGTTGCCAGGGGTTGCAGATAAGGCGGCTTCCACTTCTGTGAATCTCTTTTTTTTTTTTTTTTTTTTTGTCAAGCGAGCAAGCTCCTCGGTGATTCTATTTTAATGCATTGTAGAAGTGGTTCACCCTCGAAGATGCCATTCTTGTGGGGTTTCAGCTAGCTTAATGATTTCCTTATTAAAACCTTTTATTTTTTTCATTTTTTTTACAGTTATCACTGCCGCTCACAGGCATAACCTTATTCAAGGAGGGGATGTTGAACGCCTCAAAAATTCATTTAACGCAAATTACGCAGATGAGCACAGACGCAGGCTTTAAAGTGAGGGAAATTAAATTGAGTAGGAAACACAGATGATGGAAGAGAATTCCACAGAACAGAGGTGGCAGGAAAGAAAGAAGCACCGCAGCGAACTAGTCTGGAGTTACTAACATCAACACAAAACTCATGGGCCGACACAGCACCCCTTGTGCTACGAGGGCGTCGTAAAGGTAGTGGTACGCGAGTGGATAGTTCCCTCGAGCACTTGCCTCTACAGTACCTACAGAAAAGGGATAAAGCACCAACATTGCGCCGAAAATATAAAGGGTCAAGTGAACTAGAAAGTACAGGGCAGTTTATAAGTCTTTTGGCCTTTGACTCGACCCTAGTAGTAACAAGGGCTTTCCGCTCGTGTTGGTCATTTTGACCACAGCGGCCAGGAACCTACCTGAGGCCTTTTTGAGCCCAATTTTTTCTGCCCTTGACCTTTTTTGACCTTTACCTTTTGGGCTTGCTTTTTTGACCCCACCCTGACCTTGACCTTTTTGGGCCTTTACCTTTTTGGGACTTTACCTTTTTTTCGATCAACCCTTTGGTCTTCCATGGGTCATTTTTGGCCCACGGTATTTTTCGGCAGCCCTAATTTTTTGGCAACCCTAATTTTTTGGCAGCCGTAATTTTTTGGCAACCCTAATTTTTTGGCAACCCTAATTTTTTTCGGCAACCCTAATTTTTGGCAACCCTTCGAAGGGTTGCGCCAAACGGTTGCGTTAGCAACCGTTGTTACGTAATTGCCGCCCCCCTATTTTACGCCCCCCCTAATTTTTTTCGACCATGGGTCATCAATTTTTGGCCCACGGTAATTTTTTGATCTTCATTTAGGGGCTTACCCCTATTTTTTTTGATGTCTTTACCTTGTTACATGTATTTTTCGGCCTTGGACCTTGGCAATATACGCATGGGTCATTTTTTGCCCCACGGTAATTTTTTGCCCACACCTAGCCTACACCCAGCCTCCATATAGCCTACAGCCAGCCTCCACATAGCCTACACCGAACCTACACCCAGCCTTCACCTAGCCTACAACCGCACCTAGCCTCCACCCATCCTTGCACCTAGCTGACAACCTACACTAAAGATGTCCAGCTCAGCGCTTCACCTAGTCTAACCATGCACCTAGCCTCCACCCTCCTTACACCTAGTCTAAGCACCTACAACCTAGATTCGCACTCAGCCTTCACCTAGTCTTACACCTACACCTAGCCTCCACCCAGCCTTCACATAGCCTACACCTACACGCTACACCTAAGACTCAGCACCAGCCTTCACATAAGGCCTACACGCTACACTACACTAGACTCCAACCCATGCCTTCACATAACGCTACACCTACACCGCACTAGAGCTCCACCCAGCCTCACCGTGCGTACCACCTATACCTATGCCACACGTGCCCCTACAACTTTGATGGCTCAATTTTTATGACTCGGCATTATTGATGACTCATCTTTGATGACGTCATCTTTAGCGGTTCATCTTTGATGGTGCCTATATTGATGGTAACAGCTTTGGTGGTCTCCAATCACCGTAAGGAGTTCTAGTGATGTTCTATTAGTGTTCTATGAGTATTCTATGAGTTCCAGGTGAGTGCCAAGGAGGTGCCAAGTGAAGGTGCCAACGAGTGCCAATGAGTGCCAAGTGAGTGCCAGTGAGGGTGCCACATAGTGCCAAGTGAGTGCCAACATAGTGGCCAACTGAGTGCCACTTTTTTCAAGGCTTTTCTAGCCTCCCCTGAGCTAGAATGGCCCTAATATGGGTGTCTACCCCTATGTAATAAGGTATGGGGATCGATTGGTGTTTATTACAATCTGCTAGAATGCTTCCTACTATGAGTTAGTATTTTTCTAACACTTATGCATGGCAGAATATATATCTAAAGAGCTACACATTTGAGACAGTGACCGCAAACGTTTCAGAGTCCGCGTCCGCAGGTCAGCCCCTCCGCGAAACCGCCGCCGCGTGCGCCCGCAGGCGCAATATTTCCGCGTAACCGCCGCCCGCGCGCGCCCGCAGGCGCCATATCCCGCGTACCCGCCCGCCGCGTGCGTCCGCAGACGCAATATTACCGCGGAACGAAAAATATGATATCAATGTAAACTATTCAAAGAATTTCCTTTCAAATATACTATGAGTCTGGCTCATCTATAGAGAGGTGCGGATTGCAAAGTGATCTTTTTCCGCACTTTCTCCTGTGACGGATGTCGTGACGGATCTGATCCCCAACTGGTGTTTTATTTTTGTGAGTTGTCCCTCAAGAACGACCACAACTACTGCTGAGAATTGAAGTCACAATTAATAAAAGAAAATAGAAGGATTAAATAACGATTAAGGCTGCATCCACAAACAAAAAAAAACACTCACCATCAGTGATGACAACACATGCTTTAACTTTTTGGCAATTTAGATAAGAAAAAGTGCAGCTATGCAACTGGCTTGGCAAACACTAAAGTGTATAAAAAGAAAGCGTTTTTATTTTTGATGTTTATCTTTATTTAAATATTTAGGTTAGTTTAATTAGTAGGGGTTAATTAATAAGTAATAATAACAATAATAATAATAATAATAATAATAATAATAATAAAAATAATAATAATAAGGATGATAATAATAAATAGTGGATAATAATAATAATAATAATAATAATAATAAAAATAAATAAAATACCAAATGCTCAAATAAGAGTTACATAAATTTTTATAGTGGGCAACTCAACCTTGTTGCCCTTAGACTTTTCTCATAAAAAATACTCAAAAAATTTATAATTATAGCTATTTATATACAAATATACAAGTCAAGACTAATAATTAATCTTGCAATTTGGCAAAGTGATCTGTATAGAATAAACCCAATAAGGGTCCAAATGAAAGTTCTTAATCTATTGTTACAGTTATAGGCTCACCTTAGATGGCTGTGCCATTAGTATAGTAAGTAAATTGTTGGGTGGTGTAACACAATTAATTTGGGACTCTCTCAAATACAATACAAACTCTGATGATATTGGTTTATAGGATATTGGAGTTGATAATTTTCTTTTCTTCGTCCCGTGGGTAGTTCTAATCCCTTGGGTCGTTGTAGTCCCTTGGGTAGTTCCTGATAAAAAAAGGAACCTCTATAACTCATGTTATTTTGGATTTGATCTTGACAAAAATAGTTTAAGCCTCACTAAATAAATTGAATGAAATTAAGTTTCAAAACTCACCCGGTAATCCGGGAGAAATCAATCTTCCTAGTCTGATTGTGATTGTCCAGTCAATATTATTTTACAACTCTTGGAATTGAACACTACTGGCATAAAGTAAAACTTTTTCTTGGTTGAAAAAAATCTATTAATCTTTGTCTTTCACTCAGTTTGCTGTCTGTCAATATTTTAACAGTTTATATTACAATCTGGGGGAAGAAGTAAGAAGAGAAACGTAACATTTCACTCCTCCCCACCCGTCGACATTAAGTGGCGACGCACATGCCGGTCTTCACTTTGGCTGTAACATCATTTAACAAATGAAAGGTTTCTCTTTGTAATCAACCAAAATTTACCCTTAATAAGTTTGATAACCTTCTTTACTTTAGATAAAGTTATAAATATTATTTCAGTGTTAAACACAACAAAGTAATTACTTCTTTTTACGACGTTCCAGTAGATACGGAAAAACAATGGGCAACTCTTGGCATGCTCCCCTCGATCGCGTATGCGGTCGCAAATTATTAGATACCGATGGCGGCATCCATACAGGTAAGGATGGTAATTGGTCTTCAAAACCCAAAAAGGGTGGACTCTGTGAAAAGGATGATTCCTGACTTTCACAACTTAATTCTTTGTCAGCTGTTGCTGCATTAACTCCATCTCCTGTAATTGATACTACCGGAGTGGAAAACCTATTCATAGATAACACTATCTCTGGGTTAAAAGGAACATACGGAGGATTGATTGGGGATGGCAGGACCATTGCTTGGCTCATCTCCCAACGTCTCTCCGCCTCTTCCAATAAATCCGATGTGTCCCACATCAAGTATGAATTAACTTCTTCCTCTTCACTCGCTACTTCATCTGGAATCTGAGGTACATCGTCTTTTTCATCATAATCAGTTTTACTGTGGTGAAATGTTACGGTGGTGAAATTTGTCAACACATCATTCATGGCATTTTGTACAGTCGATATTATTTTCAATTTGTTGGCAATGTCCTCCATTTGGTTTGGATCCATCAAGAATCCCTCAAAGATTGATTCTTCGTCTTCATCTTTATCTTCATCAAAACCGTCTGCAATACCTTCAACATCATTCGAATCACAACTGCTAATTATTTCCTCAGTTTCCGGAAACATAAATGGTTCCGGTTCCTCTTCGTCATCCTCCATAGAGTATTTCTGAAAGATCGGATCATTCAACAGGTAATCTGGTGGAGTTTTCCAAGGACGTAATTGTCGATGGTGGGCGCGATACTCTCGCCCATTTTTCAAAGATTTTATAATATAAGTGACCTTATTTTGTTGGACTTGTATAATTTCATAAGGGCCATAATAACGTGGTCTAAATTTATTCAATGTCAGATCACCCGGAAGATGAATTTTAAGTCCTACTAACTGATATAGTTCGTAGGGGACGTACTTACTATGACCAGACTCCCAGCGATCTTCTATTTCTGGGAAAGGAAGACCCAGAGACAGTTCATGAGCCCTTTTCAGAATGTTTTCACATGGTGTTAAATCGGTTTCGGAATGTTTTGTGTGATTATATATTAATATTACTTGAGACAGATCATTGTCCCACGATGAAGGGCTAGTGATGGACATTCTTAAATATTGACTAAGGGTTCTATTTACTCTTTCCACCGCCCCGTTTGACGCTGGAGTATAGGGTGTTGTTAATACATGTCTAATGTGCTGCTGTCGTAAGAGCTCCTCAAATTCTGGGCCGACAAATTCTCGTCCATTATCCGTTAGCAATCTTTCCGGTAATTTTGGGAGAAAAGACAAGATATTATGTTTAAATGCATTTGCAACTGTTGCGCTTTTCTTATTCTTTATTGGTACGGCTGACACCCACTTTGTGTAATGATCGACTAAAACAAGTGCATACTGATTACCTCTTGATGAACGAGGAAACTGAATCAAGTCCATTGCCACCAACTCAAAAGGCCGAGATGTAACAATTTTTATGGTAGGTGGGGCATGGATAATATTGGATATCTTGTAGGCCTGGCATTTATAGCAGGTAGTTGTTATGTCTGAACATATTATACTTATTTTTGGATGCCACATTCGCTGAATTAACAGAGAATACAACTTATGCTTCCCTATGTGGGCAAAAATCCAGTGTGCTTTAACAGCTACCTCCACCAAATAATGGTGAGGAACTATCAAAGCCCATACTCCAAGCATTTCTTTATACAAACAGTTGTTATGGAGACGAATATACTTTTGGGATCTCGCAAAAGGTTTCAAGGATCCATTAAATACTAAATTCTTTACAATGGCATTTCTTAATTTACGTAATAAGGGATCATTATTCTGCACTTTATAGAAATCTGTATGACCCAAATCCAATGGATCCACTATGTCTTCTTCATTTAGCCTTATTTGACGAATCACGGGTACTTTCTCCACCTCCCCACCATTCCTTGGTGGAGGGGCTGTTTTGTTATCTATGTTGTTAAGCGTCAAAGGTTTTGGCACTGTTGAGAGTTCCTGTGGTTCTTCCAAAGACTCATTTAAAAGATCGAATTCCTGGAACTCTGCAGTGACAATCATCTGAGTCGTTGGTCCTGATTCAACACTATTAATTCGGAAAGGAACTAACAAATTATAATGTATGCCTCCCAAACAAATGAGATGGCAAATACCTTGGCCTGTGATGGTACCGAACATCAGGGGTTTAGTGTCACCATAATATACATAAACCTGTACTTTATTCAATTCTGCAAAGGCCTGTATAGCTTGCGTTAGCGGGAACTGTCCTATGTTTCTCATCAGCTGCAGTGTTTTTGTAATATTTTTATTGTTCTTTCCGGTAGGTAACCCGTATTTTTGGCGGTTATCCAGGAGTTCCTGGACAACAATTTCTCTCAATTTTCCATGTTGATCTGGTGATCCAGACAACCAGGAAGAGAATGCCTGAAATAACGAATCCCCACCCCCAGGCAACTTCACTTCCGTAAACCCCTTTGGGATTTCATTCACTTTAACAGACTCGGGGTTATTTTGGTTTTCCAGGGGAATACCGATTGGTGATCTTGACAAGGCATCTGCCACTACATTCTCCTTACCAGGGATATATCTCAGTTCATAATCCACATCGTTCAACTCCTCAAGAGTACGTGCCACCCTTGGATTTACCAATGGCATATTGTGCAAGAACAACAAGGGCTTGTGGTCGGTATGGATGACCACTTTTATGCCATATAAGAAAGGTTTCAAGGCTCTGACCGCCCAACGAATGGCAGCTATCTCTCTCTCAGTGGTGCTATAACGCTGCTCTGCTTTTGAGAAAGTAGTGGAAATAAAAGCTATTGGTTTCTCCTCTCCAGATTGTTTCTGAGCCAGACATGCTCCTGCTCCGATGTCTGAAGCATCCACATATAACAACAACGGGACTGCTGGATCTGTTCGATCTGGATAAGTTAATACTGGTGGTTCAATCAAAGACTTTTTCAGTTTTTCAAACGCCTTCTGACATGGTTCATTCCACTTAAGGGTTTTTCCACTTAATAATTCAAAGAGAGGCTTGGCAAACTCTGAACAATGGGGGATATGTCGCCGATAAAAATTAACCATGCCTAGAAACTGACGAAGCTGGCGAATGGTCTTAGGCGTAGGAAATTTCATAATCCCTTGTAGATTAGAGTCCAGGGGAATCATTCCTTGTTCTGAAATTCGATGTCCCAAGTATTGTACTTCTTTTCTCACCATATATGTTTTAGTTGGTTTGATTTTAAAACCTGTCTGCTGGAATGCCAGAAGTACTTTTTCCAAAATTTCCAGATGTTTTTCATATGTATCACTTACGATGAGCACATCATCTAAGTACACCATGCACTCATTCCAAGGGATATGGGCGAGCGCATATCTCATGCCTCTCTGAAACGTGGCTGGACCATTTTTGACACCAAAAGGCATCCGTAAAAACTCCCAATGTGATAGGGGGGTGGTGAAGGCGGTCTTCTCTATACTGGTTTCTTCCATCTCGACCTGATAATAGCCTTTCACCAGATCTATAGTGGTGAAATACTTCATCCCCTTCAAACTAAAAAGCATGTCTATAAGATTAGGGATAGGGAAACTATCCCCCTTTGTGATTTTATTGAGTTCCCTATAATCGATGCACAATCGTATTGATCCATCTGGCTTTCTTATTGGAACCACCGGAGCGGAGTAAGGAGATTTACTTCGTTGTATGATGCCTTCCTTCTCTAGTTGTTTACAATTAGCTTCTATTTCCTGTAAGATAGGTCCTTGAAGGCGCCTTACTGGTACCTGAACAGGATCATCTGTCAGTGTTTCAATCCGGTGTTTAATTACATCGGTACAGCCAACATCTGAATCTCCCAAACTCAAGACTGATGGAAACCGACTTAAGAGTCGGACCAATTGTTCTTGCTGCTCGGCGGTTATGTCTGACTCATGCACTCTGAAAGCTTGACAAATACTTTCCGTTGTCCACTTCGGCCGATCTTGTGGGCCATTTTCCGCTAACTCGACTAAATTAATGGAAGGGTCTGGTATATTAGTCAACTCCAGATTTCCCATGATGGTGCCTTTTCTTAATTTCTTAGGTAATTCTCCATCATTTCGTGTTATTAACAATGTCTTATTCTCGTGGAATTGTACAATTGCATTCTCAAATGTAATATCTTTCGGCAGTCTTGAATTGGCCTCTATTATCCCTACTTGTTCTGATTTTAGTCCTATACTACTCTGCACCTCCACAATGGCACATTCTTTTGGTTGAATCACTATACTTTCGGTCAATGCACATAGTATTCCCTTTTGTTCAGTCCGCATATCTACAGCTACTGTTTGCACATAATTCCCTCGTCGAAGGACCAGTTCCTTTTCATATAAGTCAGGCAACAGGCGTTCCTTTTGTAGCAGATCATAACCCATGACCAGATCGTATCCCATAACCTCATCAGGGATTATGATAAATCTCATGGGTTTTAACACATAATTGGTGGATAATTTTAGAGCCAACATCACTTCACCTAGCACTGGAAATCGCACGTGCCCTATCCCTTCTATGCTCTTATAAGCTGCGGGTAATAATGGACATTTTTGTTTGTCCAAGGCATGGAAACACCTGGTGGATACCAGACTTGTCTCTGCGCCCGTATCAACAAAAGCTACACAAGCCTCTATTTGAGGTTGATCTTCAATGGTCACTCTCAAAAGGAGGGTTTCTTCTGGCGCTCTAATCATGTTGTACTTTATAACCTTCTCCTCCTCTTTTACTTCAACTTTAACTACACCATGCTCTGGAGAGTTATCCGTAACTCGTTCTTCCGGAATGGGCTGAGTACTAGTACTACTTATTGAAACCAATGGAAATATCTCTCCAATGCTAGTCTTAGGTTCACACTGAGGATCCTCCTGAGACTCTCCAGGAACCACCTCTATTATAACATCGGTTGGACTTTGTACTATTTCTGACCTTTCATTCTCCAACATGAGGTCTTCCATGTCGGAGTTTACTAGTTTCCCGGTTTGGTGGGACAGTCTTTACCCAAATGGCTACCTTGGCAAAAAGGACACTTGATTTGATTACTATATTTGTCAGGACAGGCGGCTACTAAATGGCCTACTTCCTTACAACGTAAACATCTATTCTGGGACTCATAACAATCATCAAAGGTATGTCCTCTTTTCCCACAATAATGACACAGAGGCCTCAATCGACACTGGCTCATTAAGTGACCAGGCTTGTTACAATGAGCACATGTAGGTGCGCTTCTTTGATTCTGTCTATTGTTACTAGGCCTTGACGGATACTGTTGATCTCTAGACCTGGCTACTGAGGGTCCTGATTCATTCCTATAGAATCCCTGAGTAGTCTGGTTTTGTCTGCCGGGATTATTAACTGCCGCTGATGACGCAACTGTATTAAATTGCGGCGAAGTAACTTCTGCACCCAAGGCCTGTGTCCTCTGGCAACAACACATTCTCAAACTTTCCTTATTCTTAGGCATTGGGAACAAAGAGGAAGTCTGTGGTGATACTTGATAGTTTTTAGTCAGGTCCACAACCTCTGGACTAGTACCTTCTTTCTTTCCTTTATTACCCTTAAAACATTTGTCAACAATAGCAACCAGTCTCTCCCAAGGAAGCGGATGTCCCATTGCTGTTTCTGAAGCCGTCATTGTGTCATCTACCCTGTCTTGAATGTTCTCTGGTAAACTTTTGAGAAACTTTTGCCGTACTATAGGCAATTTCATAACATCCTGCCCCGGGAAAGCCTTCTGGGCTAACCCAATTAATCTCAGCGCATAAAGAGGGATTGTTTCCTCTTCCATTAAACTTGCATCTGTAAACTGTTCTGTTTCTTTCCTTGTCTCTTTTTCAATTTCACTCTTAAACCAAGCTAACATTTTTCTCTTTACCTCATCATATTCAAATGTTGTTCGAGCTATTATTTTATATACATCCAAAGCTGCTCCATCTAAGTGGTTTCCCAAAAGGGGTACCATACCTTCTGGAGAACCTGGATATTTAGCCAAGCAGTATACTTCATAACGTTGAAAGAATTGCACCATTGTTTCTCCAGTTTCTAGTCTATATTTCCCTGGAGGAATGACACTATGTGGTTTTCTGTCCCTAGACATATTTTGCATCATGTTTGCCATTGATTGAATTAATTTAGTGTTTTGCTGCATTAGTTCTTTAAAAGTTGGTGAATCCATGGACAGATTTTGTGGATCTTGAACCAGATTTGGTAACTGATCTTGAGCACCTGGATCACTGTTTTGTAAACCAGTTAGCGAACCATTAGTGGTTTGAGTGGTTTGAGAATTCATCCCAGAAATAGGACTTTTCCCCTACCAAAGAATTCATATCATCAGGCATGATGGTGAGTTTATAATGAAATGAACGAATAAGGATTACTCCCTTGAATCAGAAAAGAAGAGTGACAGAACACTCAGCAGCAGAGGTAGATATTCAAAAAGAACAACTACGCTCTGCTACCAAATTATGTAACAAGTTTTGAGTTACAATGAGAAAGACAAGTCCAGTACTCACTTTGTTAATAAAGGAAGTCTGGCTCATCTATAGAGAGGTGCGGATTGTAAAGTGATCTTCTTCCGAACTTTCTCCTATGACAGATATCGTGACGGATCTGATCCCCAACTGGTGTTTTATTTTTGTGAGTTGTCCCTCAAGAACGACCACAACTACTGCTGAGAATTGAAGTCACAATTAATAATAGAAAATAGAAGGATTAAATAACGATTAAGGCTGCATCCACAAACAGAAAAAAACACTCACCATCAACGATGACACCACATGCTTTAACGTTTTGGCAATTTAGATAAGAAAAAGTGCAGCTATGCAATTGGCTTGGCAAACACTAAAGTGCATAAAAAGAAAGCGTTTTTATTTTTTTATTGTTATCTTATCTTTTAATAGAATATTTCGTTTAATCAATTTAGTTCTGATTAATAAGAATAATAATGGTAATAATAATAATAATAATAATAATGATAATCATAAATAATAAAATAATAATAATAATAATAATAATAATAATGATAATGATGATATGATAATAATAAATAGTAATAATAATAATAATAATAATAATGATAATAAATAAAAATGGAAATAATAAGAATAAAATAAATTACCAAATGCTCAAATAATAATTACATAAATTTTTTTACAGTGGGCAACTCAACCTTGTTGCCCGTAGTCAATTATGACTCAAAAATTATATACAAGTCAAGAAAAATAAATCTTGCTATTGGCCAAGCGGTCAATATAGAACAAACCCAATAAGGTTTAAAGTAAGAGTTCTTAATAAATTGTTACAGAAAGAGGCTCACCTTAGATGGCTGTGCCATTAGTAAATTAATTGAGTTGTTATGTGGTGGGAAACAAATAAATTGGGACTCTCTCAAATTCTTACAAACTCTGAAGATATTTGTTTTTGGGATGTTTGAGTCGATATTTTTCTTTTCTTTACTTTTCTTCGTCCCGTGGGTGGTTCCTTAAATAAAAGAAACCAGTATAACTCAAGTGTGGTTTTAAAAAATGAATTTACTATTTGCTGATCATCATATATCCACAATAAAACTTCGTAATAGGGACTTTTTAGACATTATTAATAAAAAATGTTAATAAAAATGGGTTTATTAATGAAATTAAGTTTCAACACTCACCCGGTAATCCGGGAGAAATCAATCTTTATGGTCCTCTTTCGTGTATTCCTACACTCTGATGAGTCAGGCAATCAAATATTTAAATTTCAACCTGGTCTTGCAAAATTTTATCTTATGTGTATTCCTACACTCTTGTTGACTCTTGTTGATGTCAGTCCAATATTTAACTTATATTACAACCTGGGGGAAAGATTTAACACATTGCCTGCCACGGGTAAATCGGTAAAACTTCTCCGGAGGCCACATTAAGATTTTTGCATTTTTATATAGGTTATGATTAATGAAATCATATGGTAGCTGAAATTCGTAAAGGTACAAAGTATTTACCGAGATATTTAATTTTTATTGTTTTTTTTTTTTAATTTCACCAGCAGCCGTGTCTCTCATATATGTGCGACATTGGTCCATGTCACACACATGTGTGCGACATGTCGCACACATGTGTGCGACAGACCCTGTCGCACATACATGTGTGACATCTATTTCCTAATGTTTTTTTATATTTCAGAGCTAAAATACGCAAACTTATAAATATTTCAGAGGTAAAATAATAAAATAATAATCAAATATTAAAAATAATAAATAAAAATTCAAAAAAAATAAAAAAAAAAAAAAAAAAAAAAAAACGGCTCCCCATACCGGTACATGGATTCATATGCTTAGAGATATATATATATATATAATATATATATATATATATATATATATATATATATATATATATATATATATATATATATATATATATATATATTATATATATATATTCCCATTTTCATATGAAACTAAACGTTAGGTAAAACTAGAACCGTAACACCGACGGCCACAAGACTTATACCAAAAGTTTCCTTAGCGGCCACGCTATCTTTTGAGCATATATAATTGCATGTATTGTCTCACAGATTTGTGTGCCGAGGCCTCAAACGAAGTCACTGTGTCTCACAAATATGTGCGACGTGGCGGCAAATGAAATATCACGATCGCACATATATGTGAGACATGGCAGTCAAAGTGTTAAGAAGAGAAACGTAACATCATTTAAAAAAAATATTCATATATATATAATATATATATATATATATAATATATATATATATATATATAATATATATATATATATATATATATATTAATATATTATATATATATATATATATATATATATTGCGTAGTTATTATAAGAAAAAATTATTTTATTTTTTTTTTATTATTTTTTATTTTATTATTATTTTATTATTATTATTATTACAAAATTCGTTGCGAATTTTTTTTTTTTTTTTTTTTTTTAATATACGTAAACGTAATTTGGCAGAACAATCGAATTGTTGATAATTGTTCAAAATTATCTATTATCGGAAAAATATTAATGCAATCGATATATAAAAAATCGAAACAAAGCATCGATAGCGATATCCCTAAAAAAACGAGAAAATTAGCCGTTTAAAATGTTCGGAACGTTATTTTTTATATTTTTCTTTAAAATATATGCGTAAAATACACGAAAATCCGTAAAAAAAACTTCAAATAATTTTTTAAAACAATTTTTGTAAATGAAATGTTTATAATTTTAATATACTATGTACGTGAACTGGAGTCACCAATACTAGATAATTACCATGCCGTTTTCCGCCATAGTGAAAACTGGAAGGCCTAGGCCATGTAGCCCAGCCTTACAAAAAAGGTAATAGTAATGCAGAGGGGTATCATCCCCGATTTTTATGAAAATCACAGGATATATACCTACTCTAAAAAAATAACAATGAACAGTGAAAATGAAAATTGGCAGTCTCTTTAAGAAAAAAAGTTACACCCTCTCAAAATTGTTAAAACTCCAATAGGATTTTCTTATAAAAAAAAAAAGGTAATACTTTAGCTGAGGTGAATGAACTTTACGTAACTATTACATTAAAACTATAAACTTCTAATTTACAAAAATGGTATCAAAAAATTCTTTGAAGTTTTTTTTACCGATTAGCGTATATTATAAATGGATATTTTTAATAAAAATATGAAAAAAAACGCTAGGAAAAGTGTAACTTTATGGCTTTTTTTCGTTCGTGTAGGGATGAAGAATGACGTCGAAATGCGTTTCAACCAATCGATACATCGATATTTATTAATTATCGATATTATAATTGTTTTATCGATTATCAACTATTTTATTTAAAAAAAAATGTACCATAGTAGAATTGTACGAAAAAAATTAAAAATATTTAAATTAAAAAAAAAATAATAATAATTGAAAAACAATATTTTTTACGTAATGAAAAAGAAAAATAATTATATATATATATATATATATATATGTTGCGGAGAGAAGCACGCTGGGACCGAACACTCGTACCCGACTGGAAGGTGCCTCTCTCCACTTATTCTCGTAGAGTCGATGATCGAAGAATATTGAATAATTCGGAGGTCAAAAGATATAATAAGAAGTCGATAGTTTTAAAGTGATGTTCGATAGATGTGGTTTGAAAGTCTAGTAAGCACAGGCAACCAACTTACACCATCAGAGGTGTTACGGAGCAGGTTAGGCTATTTCCGTAACGGAGGGAGATTGTCTCCGGACTCCGTTGGCCTGCTTACTTGAGTGACTATTCAGGGAGGATTGTGAGTTTTTCAAGGGGAATGAACAATTTTGATACACTTTACAGGTCTTGTCTTAACCCCAAATGAAGGGTTTACTTAACTATAGTGTTTCCGGATCTATCTATCAATGGAGACTAATCCGATAAAGTTCTTGAAGATTAAGAATAAGAATATCAATAAAGCCTCAAAGATCAATAGAGAATCAAAATCTAGGATATTGACACAGTTGAAAAAGTTTAGTTTACTTAATTAGCTCAAAATATATACATGTGGGAGGTTTGTGAATAGCTACAAGATAACACAATCCATTCCCAATAATACTATAATAAAAGATATAAGAATTTACGATATGATATTGTTTAATGAGATATATACATTGGAATTATACTTACTTAAAATCCAATGTATTATGATTATGTACATAAGTTCAGGGTCAGATTCAAGAGTGGAAACCAAACGAATCCAAATATCATTCGTGCAATGAAGTAAGGGAGGGAAATAGAAATTCTGACTCAATTATGTCAAATATATTGCACTTAGCTGAGATTGAATGAAGAATGAACCCAACCAATAAAAGAAGAGATTTAAACCAGAGATCAAATTGAAATCGAAGATTGAAATCCAAAGAAAAAAAAACCCGCAATTGAAACCCTGTCAAAATGAAGAATAAAGGGGATTACTACAGATCACACTTTATCTTCACTTATAACAGTATATTTTACATATTTTCATAATTACTTTATTGAACTCACCCTGTAAATTCCAAAGAGGGGCTTGTTCAATTTGAGGGTACTCAATTGTTTTTGTCGATCGTTTTACCAGACCGTAAACTGTAAACGATAACGTTAAGTTTACTATTACATGTTATCGATAATGCTTATCACTTTACATTACATAAATTATATCAAATACATTTCCTTTAACTTTATTCACTGACCTTGAAAATAGTTACATCCAATCTCAAGGTCTTCAATAGTACTTCACTTTGACTTTTGGAAACAATTAATTGTTTTTGCACAAATATATATTCATCTGTTTTTATTTGGCTTATACAAAAATCTTACACAAGATTATCATTAAAGAGTATTATTTCATGAATTGTTAATAACTAAAAAATAGAAACATCATTATAATACCTATAAATTAAACAAGGTTTGATAATAACTAAAGCCATATTATTTTATAATATACTCATCGTCCAGGCTGGAGCATTTTGTCCAGACGTGGATCAATGAAAAACTTAAAATTACAAAATCGTTACTACGGGTTACTTCAGTCGTCAATGGCACAACTATGCACGAATAACATCTCCCTTATATCCTCCCCCGCTAAATCTAAACCCCCACCTCCATTTTCCACGTCGTTCAAGAAAGACGGGAGTGAAGAGGCGGCCAAGAGCATAGAATAGCGTAGAGAAGGACAATCAGGACTCTTACATATAAACTACACTATAAATTTTTCAAAAGTTATTATATATTTACAAATTATTTATAATTTCTGTGCCTTAGCAGGGACGAAGGACGAACAGCAGATTCGTTCTCTTCGGGGAACTCCTGCATCAATAGTACAGAAGCCCTTTGCTCCATCACCCAGCGTAAGCCTGTACGCAGTACAACCTTAACGCTGGAATCCAGAGCAGACTCATAGTCAATGGATCCATGGGAAATAACAAATACAAGAAGGATGTTGAGGACACGAAGGCACAGACTGGGGCTCACTCAGTGGATAATTTGACTGAGGAGAAGGGGAAGAAAGTTTATTACGGGACTGGTTGTACATAAGGGTGAACTTCGGGAATAGTTTCTGCGGGAGATTCATCATGACCAGTATGAAATCGAAAATGAGAGACATCATATAATTTGGATCCATCCTTTTAATGTATACGAAAGAATGGTCATTAAGGTCATTAATATCGGATATGAGGGGTGACTTTACGTACTCCGCCTTTAGTAATACTTTTATGATGGATTCAATATGTCGTTTCCCTCGGACTATGCTCTTCTCCGGCCATTGGTACTTGTTGTGGTAAGGATACAGGATCATCAAGGGGAGATATATTGCGCATTATAGGTGTATAAATCTTGTAGATGGTGAACATATTTATAGCTGTATTTCAGACTCAGAAGTATTGGTCATGATCCCGGGAATACGTTCCACAGACAGATCTCAAAGATTCATATATATTTTCAGTGTTTTGCCCCGATCCTGCATCTCTTTATTCCTAAACCAACTTGTCAGGGACCATATGCTATGGTCTTACATTGGGTGTCATTAGTGCCGAGACCATTGGTAAGCAAAAGAACTTCATCCTGAGAAGTTGACCTCCAGGTACTCTGGGAACCGACAGAGATTTTTGCTTCAGCCCAATCCATTCTGAAAAATACAATATATTCGGCAGTAATCGAGTCATGGTAGGATTTTATGATAAAAAAATAAAAATGCACAAATAAATATTCTATGCTAAGGTATTAATTTCAACAGTCAGTCAGGAGACGAAATGAATCAGAGTAAACTAACTCATTTCCTCTCTCTCACTTTTCTCAGAGTGGACCCACAATGTTTAAAACGGTCCCACTATAACTCTGAGAAACTGACTAACTATTTAAAACAAAAAGAAAGGGAAGCAAGTACTAAATTCCAATATAGAATTTTAAATTTCCAATATAGAATTTTAAATATATAATATATATATTATATATATATATTATATATATATATATATATAATATATTATATATTATATATATATATATATATATTATAGTAATGCCTTAGTAGATTTCCGCGTTACGTATACTGTGACGTCATGACTAATTTATCGAATATATTATATATAATATATATATATATATATATATAATAATATTTCACGGCCCAATAGGGGGCTCGAGCCGACGGGGAACCAGAAGGGGGACGTTTTCATACCCCCGTAGGGGAGGCGGCGGAGGAACCCCGCGACAACCCAAATACCAAAGAGCGGGGGTTCCGGAGACCCTCCCCGGAGGGGGGGAAAAGTCCTACCCTGTCGTCCCCGGAAGGCCGAGGACCCGCACTCCCTTCCATCGGGAGGTCTACCTTGGGGTACAGGCATTAGTTTAAAAAGTAATAATTTTTTTTAAACTAATGCGTACCCCAAGGGTAAGACCACCCTGATGGCAGGAGTCGGGGTTCCTCTCGGCCTTCCGGGGAACGATAGGGTAGACTATTTCCCCCCTCCGGGAGGGTCTCCGGAACCCCCGCGTCTTTGGTATTTGGGGTGTCACGGGGGTTCTCCCACCCCTCCTCCGGGGTATGGAAAACTCCCCCTTCTGTTCCCGTACGGCTCGAGCTCCGCCTATTGGGCGTGATATATAATATCATATATATATATATATATATATATTATATAATATATAATTATATATAATATATATATATATTATATATATATTTGATAAAATTAGTCATGACCTCACAGTATACGTACACAACAGTATAATATTTCTACCAATGATACGTAAACGCGGAAATCCTGACGTGTATGACGTCACGCGGAGCTTGCATATAAATTTCTACTTGACGGGGTATGGTACATAATATATAGTAATGCCATATATGCATATATAATTATAATATATTAATAAATATATATAATATCTATAATAATATATATATATATAATATTATATATATATAATATATACTATATATCTATAATATATATATATATATATATAATATATATATATATGCCGTAGGCCTTATCCTAATCCTACTGTATATGGACATACGTACGTTATCGTAAAAGTTTACGTTTACGTAGATCGATTTAAATATATGGCGTAGCCTAACCTCTCCTCTCCCTCCTCTCTATATATATATATAAATTATATATATATATATATATATATTTATATATATATATATATATTATATATATATTATATATATATATATATTCTACTATATATTTAGGGATGGGCGGATAGTGAATTACGCCCGGATACCGGATATCGGCCGGATATCGGATAGTGAATTAGCCGGATATAGCCGCGTACCGGATATCCGGCAGTCTGTTATATAGCGTCGGCGGGGTGACTAAATAAAAAAAAAAATTTATTTTTGCTCATCGTGGTAGTACTACAAGTTTTATTTAGATTATCTTTAATTCTAGAGAGTTTTTATATTTTAAAAATAATAATAAATTAAGTGTATAAAATCCTTAAATAGAAATTCACATTTGAAAAATGCGAGTTTTTTTTACTTTGTTTTAAATAAAAAGTTATGGACAGATTTTAATTATATATTTTTAGTGTAATATACGTTGAGTAATGTTGCTTTAAACTGGCAAACTAAATTTTTGTTCCAAACAGTGCATAGTGGTTAAATCGCTGGGCCTAACTTGGCCCGATTCATCTCCCCAATAAAAATTGATGATGGGGTGAATTGGGCCACCATTGTTATTCTTATTTTATGTAGCCTATTATTATTGACATTTTTATTACGTATAGCTAATTGAACTAGAATTAACTGAAGTTTAATTAATCTAGTTTTACTATTAAATAAAATGAAATTTATGTAGAGAGCTTGAATTCAGTATTTTGTCAAAAATTTGTCCCACGAATGTGGTGAATTGGGCCACCACAATAATTTAATTCTTACTCATGAATCAATTATCAACTTAAAATTTCATGTTTAACTGAATATAATACACTTTCAAACATCTCCATTTTGTTTAAATAAAAATAAAGAAAAAATTGAAATTAACATAAAAGCAGGAATATTTAAAAAGATGGCCCAATTCACTCCACAATGGTGGTCCGATTCACCACTTCAAACTGAGTCTAAATGATCTTTATTTAAACTTTAATAAAACTATGATTATTAGAATTACATTAATTATTTTTTTGTGCTTATGACCTACTATAGGGCCCTTGATTTTCAGGAAAAAATCAAAAAGTGAATTAGGGGAAAGTGGGAGACGAAGTTATACCTAAATTGGTCCACGTCACCCCGCCCGACGCTATGCAGGGATTAGTATATATATATATATATATATATAGTATATATAATATATATATATATATAAATTATATATATATATAATATATTAATATATATAATATATATGGCCAGTCTCCAGATTAGGTGCCCACCTGTATCTATCAAAAACACTATATCTAGCATAAAACTTAATAATATTTTAAATTTAGCATAACATTGAAATCCACGAACAAAAAAAAAAAATAAAAATTATTCATTTTAATAAATAACTCCAAAAAATATTATAATCGTACGCTTCAAACTTAATTTAAGCATGATACCCATAAAAAATAAACATTTTCCTTATATCTTTCCATACCTTTATGGGAAACTAGAAATCATGGCAAAATAAAAAATAAAAAATAAAAATTAAGTTAATAAAATTAAAAATTAAAATTGCATATAGATTAGGTTAGGTCAGGTCAGGTCATCAAAAAAATTTATTTCTCTAGAACATCTATCTATCATAGAGTGGGTGGGTATGTGTGTGTGTGTGTGTGTGTGCGCGCGTATGTTCGCCTTAACATTGAAAAGAAAATATTGGGGGGACTCATGACTTTGGAACGCGAAAATTTGGGGAAACGAGAGAATTATTATTATTATTACTTTTTTTTTATCTCACCTTTATTTTATTTCTTCTTCATTTATTTTATTATTATCTTTTTTTTATATCACTTTTTATTTTTATTTTTTCTTCTTCGTTTTCCTCCATTACAATGTGCGCTTGATTTCAAAAATGTATTCAGTTTTTTCGTAGCTATCATAGTTTTTTTTTTTTTTACATACATGGGACATCTAATCTGGAGGCTGACCTATATATATATATATATTATATATAATATATATATATTATATATTATATATATAATATATATATATATATTATATAATATATACTATATATATATATATATATTATATTATATATATATATAATATATATAATATATATATATATATATATATATATATATATATATATATATATATATATATATATATATATATATATATATATATATATAAAAAACATTACATATATATATATATATATATATATAATATAATAAATATTATATATATAATATATATATATCAGAGGTGGACGTTCCGCAATTAAAGTCCGCAATTCCGCAATTGCGGAATACCAAAATAAATTGAGTAATTGCAATTGCGATAATTTGAAAAATGTTGTGGAATTGCAGTTAGCGGAATGCCTATATCATTCCGCAGTTAGAGGACTACCAAAAAAAATTGTAGTTTCAGTGGAATGCCAAAATTTATAGTCCACAAATTTTTACACGTTGGCCATCTTTGTACGTTTGATAGATGTGTATAATTTTAGAACGATATTCAAGACACATTCGCGACACATTCGCGAAAAAAGAATCGCCACTTGCAAAAATACGCCACGGTTCATATTTTATAAAGGACAAATTTTAGGACAAATGAATAAATAAATAAATAAATAATTAATAAATTAAAAAATAAATAAATAAAGAAATAAATAAAAATTAATAAATAAATAAATAAATAAATTAAAAAATAAAATAAAATTAAAATAAATAACTAAATACTAAAATAAATAATAAAGGACACAATTTTAGGACAAATAAATAAATAATAAAATAAATTATAAATATTTAATAAATTAAAAAATAAATAAATAAATAAAAATTAATAAATAAAATAAAATAAAAAATAAATAAACAATTAATAAATTAAATAATAAAATAAATAAATTAATAAATAATATATATATATATATATATATATATATATATAGTATATATATATATATATAATATATCTATATATATATATATATTAATATATATAAAAAATATATATATATATATATTTGGCTTTGTTTTTTTTTTTTCTCTTCTTCAAAGGATCATGTTTTAAAGAGGTTTCTTTTATTTCTGATGTAAAATTTATCAATATTATAATGATATCGAGTGTTACTATTAATCCACCGATTCTCAGTATCGATAATATTTAGTTCTCGATTGTCCTATAAAGTTATAATCGATATTGACCATTTATTCGTAGCACCACTTTTTCTTAATAGCAGACGTATATTTATTTCCAACATTGCATTTTATCAAGTTTTGTGCCCTGACATTTGCTCTGATTTTATATTTTATCACTAAAGGCGGGTAACATTGAGAATAAATTACGTGTTTTTTTTATTATAAATTTCTGAGAATGTGCGTATCTATACTTGGTAAATAATACAATGCTTAAACACGTTAAAATAAGCAATGGTAATTACTATTTAGTTAATTACAATACTTAAACGTGAGAATAAATTATGGTGGTAAAAATTGCATTAACATGTGTCTTTAGTAGCTTAATTGCATTATAAACATCGATATTTTTTTTATCATATATTTTAAAATTTTTATCATATTATTTTTAAAATCTTCAATATATTACCATATTTTTTACCATAATTTATGAAAACTGGTCACCACACTCTCTCAGTAAATTGGTATTGTAGCAGTCACTCATACATGTAGAATAAAACATAACAAATAACATTGGTACCCCACACAACATCGAAATTCTAACAAGTATTATATATATATATATAATATATATATTTATATAAATATCATATAATATCTATTAGATTATAAAATATATAAAAAGATATTATATTTATAATATATTTTCAAATTATTTGGAATATTTCCCTAAACGAGGAAGACCTACCAGGGAAGTAATTATCCGGTTATCCGGCCGGATAACAATGATATCCGGCCGGATACCGGATAGTCAAAAACTTGGCCGGATAGGCCGGATACCGGATAGTTGTCACTATCCCGCACATATATATATATATATATATATATATATATAATATATATATATATATATATATATATATTATATATTATAGATATTAATATATATTTATATAATATTTTTATATATATTTGTTGGTTATATATCTATATATATATATTAATTATATATATATATATTATAATATATAATATATAGAACAATTATCTAATTTTTTGTATATTATATCTTACGAAAAATAATTATTTAACAAAATTTTTTTATTTTTTATTTAATTAACTACGTTTGGTATATTCAATTACAGTATAAATATACTATGGTTCAATTGAATCGTTGATAATCGTAAAAATTAATCTGAAGAAAAAAATATTTGTATCGATAGATAAATAATCGGAAAATATCAAAAACAAATCGATAGTGTTATCCCTAAAAAAAAACGACGAAATTAGTCAAAAAAAAATTTCGGAGCGTAATTTTCCATATTTTTATTGAAAATATGCATTTATAATATACGTTAATCAGTAAAAAAAACTTAAAAGAATTTTTTGAATACAATTTTTGTAAATTATAATTAAGTACGTTTCAATGTAATAGTACGTAAAGTTTATTCACTCAGCTAAAGTATTACCAAAAAAAAAAAAAAAAAAAAAAAAAAAAAAAAAAAAAAATTAAAATCACAGGATATACTCTAAAAAAATAATAATAACTATTACTGAACAACTAAATAAATAAAATGGATAAACCCACCCCGACAATTTGGAAATGAAAAAAAAATAAATGTTACAATAGGTTAAACCACAATCTAATAATATATATTAGATTGTGGTTAAACTTTCACTAAGCTCCAGCGACTGGAACAAACAAAACCAAAAAGATCCACATGTAGAATCTTTATTTTATTTATTTACCAATGTTATTTACCACTAGACTCATCGTGTCGTGTCATATTTGTTACACTAGAAGAGTAACAAATTTAGAGAAGTTATGAAAGAACGGATTGACAGATGCACAAATTATTACCAACCGCCCCCTAAAGTACTCTAAAAATATATACTGTATTTATATATATATATATATATTATAATATAATAATGTAAATCTCTATATATATATATGTATATTATTATAATACTTATAATATATATATATATTATATATAATATATATAATATATACTATATCTAGTTGGCGAGGCGTGACATTTTTCAGCAGTTCCATCGCTTCAGTTCCGGTTCCCTTTTCGTCATTATATATATAAATACTATTATACATGGGCGTAGGCAGGATTTCAATTAGGGGGGGGCAAAGGTTGAGTTATATATATATATAGCATAAAAAGCTGTAATTATATATAAAAGTAAGATAGATCAGTATATATTATATATATATATAATATATATATATATATATATATATATATATATATTATAAAAACTATTATATACTTCCACATATTTCTCTTCTATTTTGCTTATTTTAGTATTTTATTTTAGGATATAGTATTTTATTTTAGGATTTATAAACTATTTGGCTAGTAATACAGTATTTTTATTATTATGTTTTAGCGGAATTTATATTTTGTCTACATGTGGTATCCATTTTCACTAAATTTCACTAAAAAATCACAATGTCTTGCGACAATTGTGGACTCACTTCTAATTCAAAGCGGTACTATTTAGTCGTGTTTGTGTAATGTAATCAAAGTTAATAATCAAAATGTAAAAAGGGTATAGAGGTAAATTTCTTCATTTCTTTTCAAATATTTTCACTATCAACCTATCTCTATTCTCTTTACCTTCTCACCAATCAAATTTACCCTAACTAAGATTTTAAGTGATAGATTACTAAAACCATAAGGCAGAGTTATCTATGGACTATCTAGATCTTATTCAAAGAGCAAAAAAATCTTTGAAATCTACAAATTCAGGTAAGGCTAATGTAGATTCACAATTGTACTTATATATCACTTTTTTAAAACCTTATATCTTTCAAAGATTTTTTTGTAATTAATTTAATCTGCTTTAGATTAAATTTTCGTCAATTGTGTAATCTATATTGGTCTTAACGAACGGATTTGTTGCAAGTTCTTGATAACTCGTGCCTATCAATTGCAAAGTATATAATCTAGGCTCTCCGAAGCTTATAGCAGTTTTCGATATTTTGTGTATTATTAGGTCAAAATCATTTAAAATTAAGGTTTATTTTAATATAAGAAAATAATAGACGGTAGAAGCCACGTGGGCCTATCGAGACTAGCCTATTGGTGTTTTTGTCCTAAGTTTAGTTAGTCTTAGTGTATTTAATTCAAAATTTGGTATGAGAGTTAGATAAGCAATGCATCATTGCCTAACCCTTCCATTACAGTGATTTCCTAAAAAATTCAAGCTCAAACTTAGGCCTAGGTCATTTTCAACCTCAAAATTTGTTTTTTTTTTTGTGTGTGTGTGGTCTTCTAAACCCTTTCAAAATTCAAATCAAATAATTTGGCCTGGTGATAGGCTATCTTTCATTATTTCATCTTTCTTCAAGGTTTCATTAGTCCTTGGGTCATTCTAGCCAAATTTCAGCGAAAATGTCTGACCCAGAGATACAAGCCCTTCATGATAGAGTTAATAAAAAATCTAAGCCTATAGTTCAAGCCATTTCATCCCTCAAGGCACAAGTAGATATTTATCTTAGTCAGATAGAGAGTAGGCCTACAGATAATAATAAAGATAAAGATGCAGTTTATGTAAAGGATCTCGTAGAGGAAGTAGAGTCCTTGTTAAAAGATATTAAACAAAAGGATACAAACATAATAAAAATATATAATGATAATGAGGTTGACTCCCTCATTCCTGAGTTTCATAATAAGGAGTTGTGTAGTCAGATTCAGTACCAATGCTCGATTAAATCAAAATTAAGTGAATTAAAATTTAAAGGGGATCAAAATTCAACCCCTCCAAAAAATACTTGCTCTCATTTTAGTGAATCTGTTCTTAGGGCTATAGATTGTGGTTTCTTTGAGGGCAATGAAACTGATAAGTTTGCTTATAAAACCTTCATTTCAAAATTTAAGAGTTCCTTAGATTTACAGAAAAATTTAAGTGAATCCATTAAACTTCATTGCTTAAAAAATAAATTAAAGGGATATGCGTACTCCCTAATTCAGAATCTTTCTATTAGTGATAATAATTATAATAAAGCTCTTGAACTTTTAGACAAAGAGTTTTTAGACGAAAAATTCATCATTGATGAAATTATTAAAAAAATCATATCTTTAAAACCAGTATTTGACCCAACATATAATGCGACTAGGGTTTACTTAAATGATATCAGGACATTAATATATGAACTTGAGAGTTATAACCTCAAATATCTTGAGGAGGCTACTGGATTAGTAGTACTTAGCCACATAGTTTTATCAAAATTACCTAATGTGGTAGTCAAAGAAATTACTCGCAAGTTGAATACCAATTACCCTGATTTGAATCAAATATTCGATAGTTATAATGAAGTTATCAAAAATATTGTTAAAACGTCAAATCATAATAAAGGTCAAAATTTCAATCAAGTCCCTCCCCATAATACTTATTCAAAATTTAAAAATATAAATACTTCGGATAAAACTAATTTTAAATTTAAAATTAATGAAAATCAAAGGACGAATGAGTCCTTAAAATCTAATAATAGGCCTGACTCCAATTCTGCTTTGCAGAATTTCAAAACTCATACAAATGAAGTTATTGGAAATGAAGCTTCTCATAGTATTGATTCTTCCATTTCTAAAATCAAAGGTTATTCAAAATCATGTAAGTTTTGTTCATCCCAAGGTCATGTGATGACCAATTGCAATGTTTATCAAACCTATGAGTTAAGAATTAAAAGGTGTAATGAAATAAATCTATGCCCCAAATGTTCAAGTACTAAACATACTGCAGATCACTGTCCTGGACTTGAGGAGCAACTTTCTTTTAGTTGCCAAGTTTGCAATAAAAGAAGTCATATTACAGCTCTTTGTAAGCAAAGGAAAAGTTCCACCCTCACAAATGTATGTCTTAGCTTTAGCCAAAGCACCAACAATTTATATTTGTTGCCATCAATTACTATAAGGATTGGTAGGGGTAAAGTTTCGGCTTCAGTTCGATGCCTAGTCGACTGTGGCTCACAGAGGTCCTACCTTTCTAAAAGAGTGCTGGACAAACTCAATATATCTGTAGAGAATCATCAAAGCACTCAATACGATATAAAAACTTATTTAGGTATTAGCACCCGCACTTTGAAAGAGACTGTTCTTGATGTATATATGGACCAGTCTTGTTTCACCCTTCCTCTTTTGGTTGATGAGGATCTTAAATTAAGTTACGAGATTAAGTTCGTAGATCAGGCTCTAATTAATTTAAAAAAATCTTACAAATTGGCTGATTCTGGCTATAAAGAGTCTAATAACTCATTTTTCGATTTGGATGCCTTAATTGGCATTGATTTAATAGAGTATTTCCCTCAACTAGAATTGATTAAATGTATGAGTGGATCTGCTTTTAAGTTAAGAGATGGTTCTATTATTCCATTTGGAAATATTACTAATTTTATATACAATAATCAAATAAGAGTTTCAAATCCATCATCAATTGTTCAAAATCATAATCATATTCAAAATCAAAATCTAAATCAAAATCAATTGCAGGTTAACCATACTTTGGTTAATGCAGTCTTAAACCCTGTACATTCTTATTTTAATCCTTTAAGCCACATACTAAGTAATTCTGAGGTAGAGCAAGGATTAGAAAACATGTTCAAATTAGAGTCCTTAGGTATAGAAGGTATGAATAATAATAAATCTGAAGATGATTTGAAACAGATTGAAAAATTCAAAGGTGGTATAGAGTTTAAAGACGGAAAATATCATATAGATCTTCCATGGATTGAAGATAAACTTCCTTTGTTGCCATCAAACTATAACATTGCTCTTGCAGTGCTTAATAGAGTTCATAAAAATTTGGAAAGTAAAGATTTAGTTAAAGCCTATGATGATGTCTTTCAGCAACAATTAGCTGATGGTATTATTGAAGAGTTCAGTGTATCTCCCTCTGAGTATAAAAATTATATTTGGGTTCCTCACAGACCTGTTATCAAAACTGATGAACAAGTATCAACAAAGGTCAGGCCTGTGTTTAACTGTTCTCTTAAAACTAATTCTTTACCATCTCTAAATGAGGCAGCCTATACTGGACCAGATCTTATGTCCTCCTTGTTGGGTCATTTATTCCGGTTCAGATCAAATCAGTTTGTCATGTTAGCGGACATTAAACAAGCCTTCCTTCAGATTAAGTTAAAATCTATCGAAGACCGCAATCGCTTTTGCTTTTTTTGGAAAAGTAATGGTCAATTAAAGGCTTATCGATACTCAACCATTGTTTTTGGTTTCACATCCTCACCTTTCATCCTCAATTATATTATTAAGCATCATGCTCAGTCTTATGAGGATGATGCATGTACTCAGATTCTATTAAATAATTTTTTTGTTGATAATTTAATTATTAGTGGCAATGATCTACAACATTTAAAAGAACTTTATTATGAATGCAACAAAAGAATGGAAGATGGTGGTTTCCATCTTAGAAGTTGGGACTCTAATAATGATCAATTAAGAACTGTTATGGAAGAAGAGGGTAGAATAGTTCAACATCAGGAATCAGAAGATAAGGTTCTTGGATATCTTTTTAATCCTCTTACAGATAAGTTAAAACTAGCAAAATTTTCAGTAAATGCTGATGCAAATACCAAAAGATTGTTGTTATCTGCTGTGTCCAAGGTTTTTGATCCTTTAAATATCTTTTTACCCGTAACTTTAAGAGGTCGGTTACTAATTAGGAAATTATGGCAATTAGGTCTCGATTGGGATGAAAAGGTCCCTGCTGATGTTTTAGTTTCCTGGTCTTCACTATGTTCAGATTTAAATAAATTACATAATATTGAAATTGAAAGGTGTGCTTTCTCACCTTCTCCCTCAAACTCTTTATTTGTATTTTGTGATGCCTCATCCTCTTGTTATGGTTTTGTCGTTTATAGTATAGGTCAAGGTTCTAATTTAATATTCTCAAAGGCCAAGGTGGCCCCTCTCAAATCTAGGGCTTTGCCCTCTTTAGAGTTGTTGTCTGTGTTCTTATTTTTCAAATGTATCAAATCAATATTATCAGAATTTTCTAATGTTCAGTTCAAAAACATAAAGGTGTTTGTAGATGCTCAAATTGTCCTTTCATGGCTCCTGTCTGGAAAGGCAAAAAATAAAAATATTTTTGTTAACAATAGGCTCAAAGAAATTTATCAAATCAAAAATCAAGTTGAGCAAGAGTACAAAGTATCCATTTCTTATGCTTACATCAATACTGCTGAAAACCCAGCAGATCTGATTACCAGAGGTGTTACAACTTCTATTTTTCTTTCAAAATTGCCATTATGGCTAAAGGGTCCTTCTTGGATTCTTTTAGATCAATCTCAATGGCCTATTAGTAAACTTAAATGTTTGTCTGAGGCCAATAAGGAAAAGACTTTACAATGTAACACATCTGTGGTTGTTTCTCAGTCTTTGTTACCATTTAAAGATTACTCAAGTGTGCATAGGCTTTATAAAGTAACTTCAAAAATATTCAAATTCATTAGCAGGAGTAAAGGGCTGGATGAAGATTGTGATCAGAAAGCCCAACTCTATTGGTTGAAGATAATGCAGCAGCATTGTTTTTCTAAGGAGATATTATTTCTCCAAAATCCTAAAAAGGATGAAATTCCACCGCTGGTCAATCAACTTAACTTATTCATAGATGATAAAGGCCTAATCCGATCCAAAGGTAGAATTGCCAAGACACTTTTATATAATGATGATGTGATAAATCCAATTCTTCTTGGCAAGGATCATCATCTCACTAAATTAATAATAAGAGACTTTCATTCAAGATGTCAACACTTGGGTGTTCAAACCACTATCAATTTCATCAGAGCTCATGGCTTCTGGATTACCAAGGCCAGGCAGGCTGTAAAAAATGTTTTGTCAGACTGTATAGTATGCAAAAAATTTAACAGTATACCCTTTAAATATCCAAAAATGACTAATCTTCCTCATCATAGAGTTAATTTTGTGCGTCCTTTTGAGCATACTGGCGTGGACTTTACAGGGCATCTCGTTGTAAAGATTAATGATAAGGAATTTCAAAAAATGTATCTATTAATTTTCACCTGCCTTAATATCAGAGCTATTCATGTTGATGTCCTTCCAGATATGTCCACTGAATCCTTTTTACTTTCATTCCAACGTTTCACAAATATATATGGCATACCATCCAATTTGTACTCAGATAATGCCAGGAATTTCAAACAAGGTGGAAATATATACTGTTAGAATCTTTGTCTTCAAATATGTTCTCTGAACATATGCGTATCAATAACATCAAACATTACAAGATTCCAGTCTATTCCAGTTGGGTGGGATCAGTTTGGGAGAGAATGATACGAACAGTTAAGGGATGTCTCTATAAAACTATAGGTAAAGCAACCTTAACCTACTTTCAACTGTTAACAAGTATTTCAAATATCACCAATGTTATCAATTCAAGACCTTTAACCTATAGGTCATCAGATAATGATTTGGAAGTTATTGCTCCAAATTCCTTTTTGAAGCCTTATGGCAATTCAAACCTCATATTCAATGAAGTTTCCACCCCAATATGGAAAAAACTTCCTCCCTCACAACAAGACTTAGCCATAACTCTAACTGCTCAAGGTAGAGTTTTGGAGACTTTCAGGGAATTATGGTATGAGTCTTATCTATTAAATTTGCGCCAGACAAGTAGAAATCTCTATCAGTCAGAGTGGACCAACAGAATAAAGGTTGGAGATATAGTTCTGATTCACACACCTAACAAACCTAGACCCTTCTGGCTTTTGGGTAGAGTTCTGGAAGTCATTGTTGGTGATGACGATAAGATCAGGAGTGTGTTATTAAAAAAGGGAGATGGACAAACCTGTCACTATTCTATTTGTCATCTCTACCCATTGGAGTTATCTATTACCCACTCTGTCTCCAGTGGAGAAACTGATGCTGAAGCAAGCAGTGATCTCTCCAATTCAGATGGTCAAAACAATGAAAATACAGATCAAGTTGATCAATCAAATTCAAATTCAGTTATTCAAAGTAATAGTGATACTGCTATTGTAGATGTACAACCTTCAACTTCAGGTATAAATTCACCTCAACTTGACTCTCAACAGAATCAAATTTCTCAGCTCAATTCAGTCAAAGAAAGACCTATTAGACAGGCTGCTGTCAAGTGTCAAGAATTCCTTCGCAGGAATTTATCTGATTTGTAAAAAATTTAATTCTTTTAATTGCAATGGTTTTCATTGCAACTCTTCAGTGGGAGGATATAAAAACTATTATATACTTCCACATATTTCTCTTCTATTTTGCTTATTTTAGTATTTTATTTTAGGATATAGTATTTTATTTTAGGATTTATAAACTATTTGCTATATACAGTATTTTATTTATTAGTTTTAGCGGAATTTATATTTTTGTCTACATGTGGTATCCATTTTTCACTAAATTTCACTAAAAAATCACAATGTCTTGCGACAATTGTGGACTCACTTCTAATTCAAAGCGGTACTATTTAGTCGTGTTTGTGTAATGTAATCAAAGTTAATAATCAAAATGTAAAAAGGGTATAGAGGTAAATTTCTTCATTTCTTTTCAAATATTTTCACTATCAACCTATCTCTATTCTCTTTACCTTCTCACCAATCAAATTTACCCTAACTAAGATTTTAAGTGATAGATTACTAAAACCAAAAGGCAGAGTTATCTATGGACTATCTAGATCTTATTCAAAGAGCAAAAAAATCTTTGAAATCTACAAATTCAGGTAAGGCTAATGTAGATTCACAATTGTACTTATATATCACTTTTTTAAAACCTTATAATATATATATATATATATATATATATATATATATATATATTATATATAAAATTATATAATATTATTATATAGCTATATGTAAAGTTATAAATTACATATATATATAGATATCCATAATATATATATATATATCTATATATATATATATACATATATATATAATTAATATATATATATAATATCTATATATATATATATTATATAATATAATATATATATATATATATATATATAGTCTAATATATATATTATATATATATATATATATATAATAATTATATGGCAATGCTTTATCAGCCGCCAATGCTATTGACATACTGAGAGTTCCAGCGGAGAATACTGTCTGAAGAAGCTAGCTGAATAAAAAGCACACAAAGAGCTAGTTGACTTCAAGCCAATATGAAAACGAAAACACATTAAAACTATAAAAAAAATGTATGTTTATAATACATTAGTAATTACTACTTCATTATCCATCGATTGATGTATCTTTTTTTCAGATCTTTTCTACTAATAAACCCTAAAAAACGTCGTCTGGCAAACATATAAGGTTCATTTTTTTATTTCGCCAAGATTTAGGGGGGGGGTAAGTGCCCCCCCTGCACCAACCTGCCTACGCCCATATATAAATACTTATATATATATATATATATATATATATTATATATATATATATATATATCAAAGCCCAATGCTGGAAACCCCTATATATATATATATATATATATATATATATATATATATATTATATATATATATTAATATATATATATCTATATATATTATAATATATATACTATATATATATATATGTAATAGAGTTGAGTATATATATATATTATACTATATATATATATATATTAGTATATATATATAGTATATATATATAATATATAATATAATTATATATATATTATAATATATATATATCTATATCTATATATATATATATATATATATATATATATTATAGTAAATAGATATAAATTATATATATATATAGATACTACATATATAAGATGTATTATATATGATATAATATATATGTTTAGTTGTCAGATAGAGTCTACCTATGTTATATTTACATATATTTTAACTATATGTATATATATTTATATATATTATATATATATATATACTATATATATAGTATATATAATATATATATATATATATATATATTATATTTATATATTGGGCGTAGGCAGGTTTGGTGCAGGGCAACTTACCCCCTTAAATCTTGGCGAACATAATAAACTGAACCTTAGATGCTTGCCAGACGACATTTTTAAGGTTTTATTAGTAGAAAAACTGAAAAAAAAGATACATCAATCGATGGATAATTAATTTTTTACTATAAATGTTTATAAATTCTCCATTTTTTTTCTATAGTTTTAATGTGTTTTCGCTTTCATATGGGCTTGTATGACGCAAATTATGTTTGTGCTGTTTATATTCAGCTAGGCTTTCTTCAGCAGTATTCTCCGCTGAACTCTCAGTATTCAATAGCATTTGGCGGCGATCAACAGCTGCCATATAATATATATATATATATATAATATATAATTATATATATATATATAATATATATATATATATATATATATATATATATATATATATTATAATATATATTTATAATATATATTAATCTATATCTATTATATATATATATATATATATTATATATAATATATATATATATATAATATATATATATATATACTATATATATATATTAATATATATTATCTATTATATATATATATAATTATAAATATAATAAATATATCTAAAGTATATATATAAGGTTTTAAAAAGTGATATATAAGTACAATTGTGAATCTACATTAGCCTTACCTGAATTTGTAGATTTCAAAGATTTTTTTGCTCTTTGAATAAGATCTAGATAGTCCATAGATAACTCTGCCTTTTGGTTTTAGTAATCTATCACTTAAAATCTTAGTTAGGGTAAATTTGATTGGTGAGAAGGTAAAGAGAATAGAGATAGGTTGATAGTGAAAATATTTGAAAAGAAATGAAGAAATTTACCTCTATACCCTTTTTACATTTTGATTATTAACTTTGATTACATTACACAAACACGACTAAATAGTACCGCTTTTGAATTAGAAGTGAGTCCACAATTGTCGCAAGACATTGTGATTTTTTAGTGAAATTTAGTGAAAATGGATACCACATGTAGACAAAAATATAAATTCCGCTAAAACTAATAAATAAAATACTGTATATAGCAAATAGTTTATAAATCCTAAAATAAAATACTATATCCTAAAATAAAATACTAAAATAAGCAAAATAGAAGAGAAATATGTGGAAGTATATAATAGTTTTTATATCCTCCCACTGAAGAGTTGCAATGAAAACCATTGCAATTAAAAGAATTAAATTTTTTACAAATCAGATAAATTCCTGCGAAGGAATTCTTGACACTTGACAGCAGCCTGTCTAATAGGTCTTTCTTTGACTGAATTGAGCTGAGAAATTTGATTTTGTTGAGAGTCAAGTTGAGGTGAATTTATACCTGAAGTTGAAGGTTGTACATCTACAATAGCAGTATCACTATTACTTTGAATAACTGAATTTGAATTTGATTGATCAACTTGATCTGTATTTTCATTGTTTTGACCATCTGAATTGGAGAGATCACTGCTTGCTTCAGCATCAGTTTCTCCACTGGAGACAGAGTGGGTAATAGATAACTCCAATGGGTAGAGATGACAAATAGAATAGTGACAGGTTTGTCCATCTCCCTTTTTTAATAACACACTCCTGATCTTATCGTCATCACCAACAATGACTTCCAGAACTCTACCCAAAAGCCAGAAGGGTCTAGGCTTATTAGGTGTGTGTATCAGAACTATATCTCCAACCTTTATTCTGTTGGTCCACTCTGACTGATAGAGATTTCTACTTGTCTGGCGCAAATTTAATAGATAAGACTCATACCATAATTCCCTGAAAGTCTCCAAAACTCTACCTTGAGCAGTTAGAGTTATGGCTAAGTCTTGTTGTGAGGGAGGAAGTTTTTTCCATATTGGGGTGGAAACTTCATTGAATATGAGGTTTGAATTGCCATAAGGCTTCAAAAAGGAATTTGGAGCAATAACTTCCAAATCATTATCTGATGACCTATAGGTTAAAGGTCTTGAATTGATAACATTGGTGATATTTGAAATACTTGTTAACAGTTGAAAGTAGGTTAAGGTTGCTTTACCTATAGTTTTATAGAGACATCCCTTAACTGTTCGTATCATTCTCTCCCAAACTGATCCCACCCAACTGGAATAGACTGGAATCTTGTAATGTTTGATGTTATTGATACGCATATGTTCAGAGAACATATTTGAAGACAAAGATTCTAACAGTATATTTCCACCTTGTTTGAAATTCCTGGCATTATCTGAGTACAAATTGGATGGTATGCCATATATATTTGTGAAACGTTGGAATGAAAGTAAAAAGGATTCAGTGGACATATCTGGAAGGACATCAACATGAATAGCTCTGATATTAAGGCAGGTGAAAATTAATAGATACATTTTTTGAAATTCCTTATCATTAATCTTTACAACGAGATGCCCTGTAAAGTCCACGCCAGTATGCTCAAAAGGACGCACAAAATTAACTCTATGATGAGGAAGATTAGTCATTTTTGGATATTTAAAGGGTATACTGTTAAATTTTTTGCATACTATACAGTCTGACAAAACATTTTTTACAGCCTGCCTGGCCTTGGTAATCCAGAAGCCATGAGCTCTGATGAAATTGATAGTGGTTTGAACACCCAAGTGTTGACATCTTGAATGAAAGTCTCTTATTATTAATTTAGTGAGATGATGATCCTTGCCAAGAAGAATTGGATTTATCACATCATCATTATATAAAAGTGTCTTGGCAATTCTACCTTTGGATCGGATTAGGCCTTTATCATCTATGAATAAGTTAAGTTGATTGACCAGCGGTGGAATTTCATCCTTTTTAGGATTTTGGAGAAATAATATCTCCTTAGAAAAACAATGCTGCTGCATTATCTTCAACCAATAGAGTTGGGCTTTCTGATCACAATCTTCATCCAGCCCTTTACTCCTGCTAATGAATTTGAATATTTTTGAAGTTACTTTATAAAGCCTATGCACACTTGAGTAATCTTTAAATGGTAACAAAGACTGAGAAACAACCACAGATGTGTTACATTGTAAAGTCTTTTCCTTATTGGCCTCAGACAAACATTTAAGTTTACTAATAGGCCATTGAGATTGATCTAGGAGAATCCAAGAAGGACCCTTTAGCCATAATGGCAATTTTGAAAGAAAAATAGAAGTTGTAACACCTCTGGTAATCAGATCTGCTGGGTTTTCAGCAGTATTGATGTAAGCATAAGAAATGGATACTTTGTACTCTTGCTCAACTTGATTTTTGATTTGATAAATTTCTTTGAGCCTATTGTTAACAAAAATATTTTTATTTTTTGCCTTTCCAGACAGGAGCCATGAAAGGACAATTTGAGCATCTACAAACACCTTTATGTTTTTGAACTGAACATTAGAAAATTCTGATAATATTGATTTGATACATTTGAAAAATAAGAACACAGATAACAACTCTAAAGAGGGCAAAGCCCTAGATTTGAGAGGGGCCACCTTGGCCTTTGAGAATATTAAATTAGAACCTTGACCTATACTATAAACGACAAAACCATAACAAGAGGATGAGGCATCACAAAATACAAATAAAGAGTTTGAGGGAGAAGGTGAGAAAGCACACCTTTCAATTTCAATATTATGTAATTTATTTAAATCTGAACATAGTGAAGACCAGGAAACTAAAACATCAGCAGGGACCTTTTCATCCCAATCGAGACCTAATTGCCATAATTTCCTAATTAGTAACCGACCTCTTAAAGTTACGGGTAAAAAGATATTTAAAGGATCAAAAACCTTGGACACAGCAGATAACAACAATCTTTTGGTATTTGCATCAGCATTTACTGAAAATTTTGCTAGTTTTAACTTATCTGTAAGAGGATTAAAAAGATATCCAAGAACCTTATCTTCTGATTCCTGATGTTGAACTATTCTACCCTCTTCTTCCATAACAGTTCTTAATTGATCATTATTAGAGTCCCAACTTCTAAGATGGAAACCACCATCTTCCATTCTTTTGTTGCATTCATAATAAAGTTCTTTTAAATGTTGTAGATCATTGCCACTAATAATTAAATTATCAACAAAAAAATTATTTAATAGAATCTGAGTACATGCATCATCCTCATAAGACTGAGCATGATGCTTAATAATATAATTGAGGATGAAAGGTGAGGATGTGAAACCAAAAACAATGGTTGAGTATCGATAAGCCTTTAATTGACCATTACTTTTCCAAAAAAAAAGCAAAAGCGATTGCGGTCTTCGATAGATTTTAACTTAATCTGAAGGAAGGCTTGTTTAATGTCTGCTAACATGACAAACTGATTTGATCTGAACCGGAATAAATGACCCAACAAGGAGGACATAAGATCTGGTCCAGTATAGGCTGCCTCATTTAGAGAAGGTAAAGAATTAGTTTTAAGAGAACAGTTAAACACAGGCCTGACCTTTGTTGATACTTGTTCATCAGTTTTTGATAAACAGGTTGTGAGGCAACCAAAATAATTTTTATCTGCCGAGGGAAGATACACTGAAACTCTTCAATAATACCCATCAGAACTAATTGTTGCTGAAAGACATCATCATAGGCTTTAACTAAATCTTTACTTTCCAAATTTTTATGAACTCTATTAAGCACTGCAAGAGCAATGTTATAGTTTGATGGCAACAAAGGAAGTTTATCTTCAATCCATGGAAGATCTATATGATATTTTCCGTCTTTAAACTCTATACCACCTTTGAATTTTTCAATCTGTTTCAAATCATCTTCAGATTTATTATTATTCATACCTTCTATACCTAAGGACTCTAATTTGAACATGTTTTCTAATCCTTGCTCTACCTCAGAATTACTTAGTATGTGGCTTAAAGGATTAAAATAAGAATGTACAGGGTTTAAGACTGCATTAACCAAAGTATGGTTAACCTGCAATTGATTTTGATTTTGAATATGATTATGATTTTGAACAATTGATGATGGATTTGAAACTCTTATTTGATTATTGTATATAAAATTAGTAATATTTCCAAATGGAATAATAGAACCATCTCTTAACTTAAAAGCAGATCCACTCATACATTTAATCAATTCTAGTTGAGGGAAATACTCTATTAAATCAATGCCAATTAAGGCATCCAAATCGAAAAATGAGTTATTAGACTCTTTATAGCCAGAATCAGCCAATTTGTAAGATTTATTTTTTAAATTAATTAGAGCCTGATCTACGAACTTAATCTCGTAACTTAATTTAAG
>JABUQX010008180.1:0-12500 GCA_015478945.1 Trachelipus rathkii
GAGAGAGATATAAGTTTTCGCTTTCTCTTAACGCTTAACAAAAAAGGCGTACAGCCTGATGAAGTTCTTTCAATGTTTTCAAAATTGTGTTTCCGAATTGCACATAATGGTAAACTATTTGTCATTAACTTTCACTTCTGCTTCATTTCTGCTGGAAGATGGACCTTTCATCGTGCGAAAAAAGGACCCTCTCAGCCCTCAACTCGAGTTCCTTTACTTCTGTTCTTACTAGGGTTGAATCTATCTTTCAAGTATATTGGAACTCTCGATCTTTTTTTTCTCTGATTGATATGGTTTATAAAACGCTCAATCGGTGATTTTTTACTCTTCCTTCTGTTTAGTTTCTGATTTCGACATTTCGTCGAATCTTTCGCTGTGTCTAGATTTAAAGCTCGATAGAGTTGAAACTGGCTTAGATTTCTAACTTCCTCTTTCGGATTGCCTTTCTCTGTGATTGCTGATTTCTTTCCGGTTTTCAACAGTTTATTATAGCTGGCGCGTTGTCTTTTAATCTATAGTGGTGTTCTCCGATTTTCTGTTCTGATAATTAATCTCTTTTTCTATTTTCTATTAACTGACTCTTTATTTTATTTACCTTATCGTTTTTATGGTGAGGACTTCACCTTAATTTGCTTTATTTTGAAACACGTCTACAAGCAATGCTTGTACTAAAGGGCAGCTAGGTGAACTATCCTCTTGCTGTTTCTCAAATTTCTAATGGGGCATGAGATTAAAACAAATTTCTTCATCTTTCTACTCTACATAATTTCCGACACTATAACATTTCTTGAAACAAGCAATCAATACTCGCTGTTTTTATATTATGGTGGTGTCTCTTTCTTCATCTTAGTTGGAGGGATCACATTATCTCTTATGACAATCTTTCAGGAGTTTGGGTGTTCTGATGACTTTCAGTAATTTTCCACCACTTTACTTGCTTTTATAAGGGTGAGTCGCGCCTGTATAGAGTATCCGCAATCTCTAGGTGGTTACTTCACACATTGCCTTGAAAGGTGAAGTCTAGGACTTTTCGCCTTATCAATCTCTCCTCTACTAACTCTTATACTTCTAAACCGTCGATTGTTCGTAATCTCCTTATTTATACTAAAGAAAGAATTGCTCTTCTGAACTTTCTGTTGCTAATATCTTCTTTCATTGAAAGTCGTGGACTACTTTCTATCCCAGTCTTCATTCTTTTCTGTCTAACACATTGAACCTCAGACTTAACGTATGACTTAATCTGCTGTATCACTGATAAAGTTTGGAACCTCAGTTATTTTTTGCCAGACATACTTTAAGTGGATCTTTCAATCTAAGTATGGAATGCCGCTTTAAATTGGCTCTGGCTGAGATTTCCTCATTTTTTGTGAAATTTGCCCCAGAGGTATAAATTATATTATATATATATATATATAATATATTATATATTATAATATTATAATATATTAGTATTATATAATATATAATTATTAATTATATATATTATATCAGAGGCTCCTACACTCGGGTTGCTCGGGCTTAGCAAAGTTATTATAGAACGATCGATCTTCTACAAATTTCTTAGAGTTTACATAAAATTCTTTATTTTATTGCGAATTGGTATATGAAAGAATATATTACATTATACTACTAGAAGATTTGTTAAATTAAACAAAGTGCAAGATATCGCCTTTGAAAAATGCCTATTTCCAATCATTTATAATATGACCGCTCGGTTCTCCAATGCCGATTAGAATTTGAAGAAGGCATACATTTTTTACGTTTGTTCTTTTTTTCTTTTTTTTTCCTATAGGATCTAATAAAAACTCGTTTTATTTAAAACACAATAAAATAAAATTTATGTTGTTCTTAATGCACTTTCAGATAATAATTATATCATTTAAATTCTAAATATGAATTTGAAAGAAAAACAATAACAGTTACCCATCGATCAATTTAAAAGTTAAACGAAAACTGTAAGATTGGAATAACGTCAAATATTAATGGAATAATTGTGGGTGTTATTTATATATATATTTTATATATATTTATATATTTATATATATATATAATATAGTATATATATATATAATATTATATATATCTATTATAATATATATATTATTATATTGATAGTTATTATATATATATTTAAAATATATATATATATATATATATATATATAATTATATAGGAATATATTATGTATTTATAAAATGTATATATATATATATTATATATATATTATATTATTATAGTATATATAATTTTATATATATATATGAACCACTCCTGACTTGCTGTTTTACGACTCCGTCAATTTTGATATTTTTTTTTTTTTTAATATTCTTTTATAATATTGATCCTAACAACATTTAAGTGGGTGACGGGACTAATAAAAATTATATAGGACCTGATACGTTTTACGACTTCGTATGTTTAAAGTTTTTTTTTTTTTTACTAAAGGATACCCACGGGAAACTGAGATGGTAGAGGTGTTGGTCTGGATTTCCGGGGAACACAAGGGTCGGACTATTCTCCCTCCGGGAGGGTTCCGGACCCCCGCTTTTTTGGTATTGGTGTCACTGGGGTTCTCCGCCATCCCTAGGGGTATGAAATACGTCACTCCTCTGTCCCCCGTTGGTCGGCCCTTTTTGTAAATTTTTGTAATAGGTTATATGCCTGATTCCAAATTATAGTAATGGGTTTTTCTGTAAGTGTCGTACTTTTGGTAATATTTTTATTTTTGAATTTTTTTATATAATGTGATTTTTAAAATATTAAAATTTTGAGCTTTCAATCTGTGTCACCACGTAAATTCATTTGTTAGTATTATATACAGCATGTATGTTAAAAAAAACTAAAAAAAGATCAAACTGATGGATGTCTTAAAACTTACAAGGGCTATATATATATACTATATATTATATATATATAATTTATATATATATATATATATATTATATTATATATATATTATTAATATATATATATAATATATTTAATATATATATATATATATATAGAGGAGAGAGGAGAGAAGAGGAGAGAGAGAGAGTAGTAAATAAGTTCTGGAGTAGGCTATATATTATATATAGGCTATATATATTATATTTATATTATATATATATATTATATATATATATTATATTATATACTATATTTATATTTTATTATCAGTCGGCTTTTGGGGGTGGGCAGAGTAGGCAACGCTTACTTGCCTTAGTGAGCCCAAAAAATTATTAAAAGTCGCATATATATATATATATATATTATTTATATATTATATATATTATTTATATATATATATATTATAATTATATAATAATATATATATATTATATATATTATTATAGTTATAACTTTGGGGGTTGGCAGAGTAGGCAACGCCTATTGCCTTATTAGCGCAAAAAGATATCATGAAGTCGCATATGATATTATATACTATATATATATATTATATATATATTATATTATATAATATAATATATATATATATATATTATAATATATTAATATTTATGATTTGTTGAGA
Source organism: Trachelipus rathkii (assembly GCA_015478945.1). NCBI lineage: Eukaryota > Metazoa > Arthropoda > Malacostraca > Isopoda > Trachelipodidae > Trachelipus > Trachelipus rathkii. The sequence continues at coordinate 3,515 of JABUQX010008180.1, forward strand.
GGTTAGCTTAATCGGCAACAATTTCTTACGCTAAATTTCCTTTTTTAATAGTAGCGATCGGTTGCAATTGTTACTTCTCTGAGTCAAAAAAATAGTTTCTTATTCTCTAAGGATAGGCAACTTTGGATGTCTGACGAATCAGTAGCAGTCATTTTTTTTTCAATATCGAAAAAATTGCATAGCAAAAAGTAATAATATTATTATTAATAACATATAAAATTAATATTAATATTTTTATGCTAACTTGATCATCTCTGACTTATTAAATTCATAATTTCATTTAAAATCATTGGCTCAACTAAGCTGAGAAAGGCGCTGAGTTCAGACTCTTCTGCGCTACTTTTAGCTTGCTCTGCGACCAGTAGTACATTTTCGAATGTTTTAATGGGAATGATTGTGTTAGTGGAGTTAGTAATAATACGGATTTTCATATTTTTATTTAATAAATTTATTACTGATTTTTGTGTGTTTTTAATACAAATTGAAGCTGTTAGTTTTTAAAATAGGGGATATTGAATCGTATTCGAGGTTTAAGTTTCATTAAAATTATTAAATTACTTTTTCGTTTTGTAGGCTATTGAAATTCCATGTCTAGAATTGGAATACGGTGAGTGATTATAATATGAACATGTCATTTTCTTGCATCTGTCGCTAATATCTAGTATATATATATTATTTATATATATATATTATATAATTATATATATATTTTATATATTTATATATAATATATATATATATAACTATATATATATAATTATATATATAATAATTATTTATATATTATGATAATTATTATATATAATATATTATATAATATATATATCTATATTATATATATATAATATATTTTTAATGAATGAATCACAGGAGATTTCTAACTCTCCATAAGCGGGATCGAAATTGGTATCGCGTCGCTGAAGTAAGCAATGACCCGGGAGTTTACACTAAGCATCGCGTTCCAAAATGATACGCTTCAAGCGTAGTATATATAAGTCTCCGGTTTTCTAATCCAATTGCGAGTACTCGAGGACGGCCATTTTTTAAATGATGAGTCACAAGATTTTACTTCTCCATCGGGGATTCGAACATGGTGTCGCGTCGTAGTAACCAATGACGGGAGCTTTATTTCACTAAGCATCGGCTTTCCCAAAAAGAACGTTAAAGCTAGTATTTAAAGCTCCCGGTTTTCTCACCCCATAATTGCTGAGTATCAAAGGCCTGGCCCGATTTTAAATGCATGAGTCACAGGAGATTTTCTTTCCTCGAGGGCTTTTCGACATTGGTCTGCCGCGTCGCTGAGTAACAATGAACGAAAGCTTTATATATTATTATTATATATAGTATATATATATATATAATATATATATACTAGTTTATATATTATATATATATTATATATAATTATATAATTCGATTTGCCTATGAATTTTGACCACGAGCCGCCACTGATATATATACGGTAATACTATGTATTGGTATATATTCATATATATACATATATTATATATATTTATTATATATATATATATATATATATTATATTATATATATATATATATATATATTTATATATATTGGCAGTATATATTAAATAATTTATATTTAAATAGTATTTAAATACTTTTGTATTTATGTTGTATGTTATAAAATCAATTTTAGTAATATCTTTAGATTTAGGAGTAGCATTTTACATACTTTTATGAATATTTACACACAATGTATTCAACACTCGTAATTTTCAAATAGTAATTAAAAAAGAACTAGTTTGAATATGTTACACTGTGGCGATGTTAATAAGGAATCATTAGTCTGCAATTTGTGTCTCTTTAGTCAGTCGAAGGTATTTAGTTAATTTTATTATCGTGTGTGTGTGTGTGTGTGTGTGTGTGTGGAGTGTGTGTGTGTGTGTGTTGTGTGTGTGTGGTGTGTGTGTGTGGTCAGAGTTATCCAACAAGAATAATCCGGCAATTCAGAAAGTGATACATCCTGACATGAAAGTTAGAGCACATATGTTTTTATGGAATGGCTTTCTGAAATCTAATATTTTAATAAGTTAAATCTCACCCTGCATACAGTGAAACATCTTTTTTTCATTGACGTTTTTCAGCAAGACCCGAAGAATCAGGCAGTTGAAAGCGAACCATTCATAAAAGACAATTTCTTGCGGTGCAACACGATTTACAATCTTTGGTACAAAAGAGATATATCCTCATTAGCGCAGGAATCGCTTGACTCCCAAAGGATATCTTTTCAGGAAAGGTTTTAGAGATCTTTAAAACATTGCAGAATTTGAAATAATAGAATCTTGAAGATTAATAGATATAGGTCGATAGATCAATGATAGGGTGGGATGGGGAGGTAGGGTGGTGAGATGTACTGATTTACTGCTTTGAGCAGTGGGTCCCAAAATGGGTACGTGCGTACCGGGTACGGCAGAGTTACTTGGGGTACAAAGAAGTGCTCTCACGATCTTGCGAGATGTAATGATTTGTATCAAGTGAGTGCGATATATATTATATTATATATATATATTTATATAATATATATTATATATATGATATATATTATAATATATATAATTTATATATTATAATATATTTTATATATTAATTTATATATATATATTATATATATATTTATTATATATATATATTATATAATATATATATATTATATTATACTTATATATTATATATATATATATTTATATATATATAATATATTATATATATATAATTCACAGGCAAATTTAACCCGTAAATATAATTTAAAATCTTTCATATTGGGAAATGTTGGGCTAGGGTTTGGTTTATTTGGTTATACTAACTCGGGGTGTTGCACAGGGTTATACTGTTCAACCCGCCATGTAATGAATCCCATGAGTTTGAATAATAGAAACAAAAAAATATGATAATGAATGATTGGTTTAAAATGAATATTCTACAAATTACAATGGGAAATGCAGCATAAAGGTGTTAATAAGTGGGTTGTACCTTTGGCCTTCAATTAATCAAGCGATTCGTCATTGAACTAGAGGTCTTGCGGAATGTTGTCAGTAAGCGTTTACAAGCCATGAGTGTGGACGGATGCATGTTCAGGGCTCGAAACGCTAATACAAATCCAAACTGTTCAATGGTTGTAGGTACTGTTGGACGACTGTGCAGTGTGCTGTGTGGAGTTGTCATGGAGTAACAAGAAAATGGACGCCAATGAGGCCGAAGGCATATAGTATCTTGGAGGATGTCTTCGTATATCTTTTCAGCCGTTGCGTTCCTCTGCTCACATTAGCATTGTCGATGCGAGCCCCAACAAATGCCTGCACACATACAAAGTCCTCAAAAGGAATCTGGGGAGATATTGCAAAGCAGAAAGTGCTCACTGACGTCTCAAATTCGCCGACGTCAAATCGGGTCATGTAGGTGAACTCGACTGATCTATGTGTCCAATCTCCATACGCTTGGGAAAAATGAAATCGAACCGATCTCCATGATCAGGATGGCGATGGCAGACATTGTTAATACGATACTCCCACGTTCATTCTGTCGACTTCTCGACTGTACGCTCGGAAATGGGCACATGTCTGAGCTCCGGATTCTGGTTGTACATGTACGCTTTTTGGAACGATCAGAAGCAATGCCAGACGGGGAATCGTCATCTTTCTCATCTGTTCTGACATGTCGTTATGTTGCCCTGGCAGTCTCTCGACGAGAAAGGTAAGACTGACAGTCGAATGCTTTATCTCCGAGTTGCTGAGCCCACTGTTCTGAGAATGGCTCTGCTTCGACCAGTGTGATAACTCCATGGCCACGTTTCTTTTCTGATGATGTTTTCCAGTTTGTGAAGTCTTTGTCAAGCTACGATTACAGCTATAGGGGTTTGTTTCCGTAGTTGGTTGATGTCTTGCATCTTGTTCTCCTATAAGTACTTTGCGGGATTTCGTAATTGGTTGGTTGTTTTTATTATGCATTAGTTCCATACACGGTGTAGTTACACAGGTATACACTCGAAGTTAGGTATGACATATTAAACCAACCACTAGCTCTAACATTGCAATATGAAGAGTTACATTTTATTTACGGGGTGATCGCATTAAAATTTGTTCCGCGAGTTTATATATATTATCTATATTATATATATTTAATATATATATATAATATATATATTATATATATTATATATAATATATAATATATTATATTATATATATATAATATATATCAATATATATATATTATATATATAATATATATATATATAATATATAATATTATATATATATTATATATATTACATTTAGAAAAAAAAAGACAATATATATTTATATATATATATATATTTATATATATATTCGGCCTATAGGGGTAATATTAGAACTATTTTGTCTTAGGGTAGAATCAAAAAGTTTGGAGACGATGCTTTAGGGTGTGAAATAAAAAAAAAAAATTTACGTTTATAAAATGAAAGCTAAATTTTTTAGTAAAGCAAAATGTTGTAAGCAAATAAATAAGATAAATTAAAAAAAATAAATGAAAATAAAATTTGTAAATATAAAATAAAAAAGATTTGACAAAATATTTAATAAAAAAGAACAAAATAATTAAAAAATAACGTAAAAAAATAAAAATAAAAATAAAAAAAAATTTGAAAAATTTAAATTTCTAAAAAGTTTTTTTAAAAAGGAAATATAAATAAAAATAATAAAAAAGAATGAAAAATAAAACAAATAAAATAAAAACTAAAAAAAAAAAACTTAAATAAAATATAGAAAAAAATGAAACTTTATAAACATGAAGCTACAGTTATAAATAATCTTTTCTAGAATAAAAAAGCAGTAGGACACTCCACTAAAAAACATCATTCAATAATTCTTTTTATTAATCTCTATCTTTATCAACATACGACAAAAATGTATGAAATTTCTTTGAACTAAGCAACAACTGGCAGATAAACCTGGCATTTTTGACGCTATATTCATAATACAGAATTCTGAATTACGACTCATTTGTCCTACCCATTTATTTCCACAATTCCTATGTCATTTTTATGAAATTTACTTCTTTTTTACCGTATGACGTACTGTGTACATGTGGGAAGTCAGGGAAGATTTAACAGATCAAATTCTTCAGAAAAATTTGGTTCTAGTTTATTTCTTATTTTCGGCAACACTATGGGTGTGCGAAGTACAGAAGAACCTTTAAAAGAAGAATTTGAGAAGTGATCAGACTACACTTGGAAAATTTGGCTGAACAACTGTGAACTTCATTGTACCAGGATGAAGTACCGGTGATGAGTGTTTAGAAAAAGCGTTTGGAGAAGAAAAAGAGTATGATTAAAACTGTAAAATTACCGATTCTCTGTGAAAATTTTGGGTTCTTTTTTCGATTTCTATTTTGGCAACATAACTTCTGAATAATGTTAATTAAGTAATATATAATCATAGTACTTTACGTATGGCAGTTTAATATAGATAATAATATAAATAAAAATAATCTAATAATAAGACCAAGTTTCATCATTCTAAGGTCATTTTCCTATTTTAGGGGCAAGCACCCGGCATCTGAGTGTGTTGTTGTTACTTTCTGTATCGAGATAGCATTTTAAGAAGGGTGTATAACCAATTTCAACTTCGTATCGGTCAATAACAAAGTTTTGGGGGCATAGCTAAACACAGTGAACGATAGATAACTATATAGTAGATAATATAAGTAACTTCGTCTGCAACGAAGTTATGTATAAGAAAGGTGTATACCAAATTTCATCCTTTTATGTCAATTTCCAAGTTGGGGCACAGCCCCATCCCATAATGGGCGTAGCGTCACGTACCTCGAATGCAACGAGGATCTGCATCAATAAGAAGAATGTATAACCAAGTTTAATTCCATGACTGTTTCAAGGTTTGGGGCTCAAAACCAACACAACATAATTTACTTCGGCTGTTACGAAGATACTTATAAGAGGATGTATACAGTTTTCATTATTCTAAGGTCATTTGCTACTTGGAGGGGAGCCAGCACCCCCTCAAGGTGTGCAAGAAGTTGCAAAAAAAAATGAATTTCTAAAAATAAATTAAATAAATAAAAAAAATTTAAGCACAAGTGAAATGTAATTGAAAAGGTAAAAATAAAGTTGAAAAATAAATTTTAATAATATAATAAATGATAAATAAAAAGTTTTAAAACATAATAATTCTAAAATAAAATTAAAAATAAATAAAAATATAAAAATTTTGAAACAAATTAAAAAAAATAAATTGAAAACTTTTTATACAGAAGAAGATGTAATGAATATAAAAAAAAATAGCATAAAAAATATATTTTAGTTGACGTTTTTATAAAAAGAAAACGAGATTTGAAAAATAGAAATGTCAGATCTGAGGCTGCGATGTTACTAACTTCAGCACGCACTCCTTCCTCTAAAGAAGAACAGATCAATAATTCTCCTTCTTCATCTTCTTCTTCCTTCTTCCTTCTCATTCTTCCTTTCTTCTTCCATTTTCTTCTGTTTTGCACTCAGTGCATTTTCTTCCTCGGGGACCCCTCGGGGAACCCCAACACCTTATAGAACTTACGCCCTTCATTCACGTCTATCGACCATTAAAAATATATTTGGTACCAATATGGGACTAAGCGAATATTTATTTACTCAGCACCACAGCTGTCCAACACAGGTGCCGCTGTCAACTCCGATCCTCTGATCAAACCTTAATCGACTTCCTTTCTTCTCTGACTTAGACTCCGATCTTTTCTCCTCTCTTTCCCTCTTCGTCAGCCTCTGTGCATTCTTCTTTTTTCAGGAGGGGACCCCTCCGAGGGTCCAGAACACCCATGTAAACTTTTTAACCATTATATTCTATTCGAGATCTACGGGTTGAATAACATATAAGACATCAGATAATATTATATATATATATATATATATATATATATTTAATATATAATTTTATTTATATATATTATTAATATAATATAATATATATATATAAAATATATATATTATAATTTATATATAGGTTATATTTTGGTGATGTGCGGGACCCGTTGGGCGGTGGCAACGCTTTGAACAACAATTATACTTACATAATTAACAAATAATAATAAAATAATAAAAATAAAAAAACTAGCGCATGATCTATATATTTCAATCATACTATTCTGGGGTGTGTGTGCTGCTACGCGTGCGTCAAATCAATTCTATGGGAATCGATTCGACTCAAAATCGATACCTTGCGGGTATCGATTTTTCGAACGCAACGATATAATAATAATAATAAAATTAATAATAATATATAATAATATAATAATAATATATATAAATAATCAATAATATAATAAATATCATAATAAAATATGAAATATAATAATAATCAATGAATAACAAGAAGAACATACACGGAGCGGACTCCTGCGAGCAGGTGTACCCGACAAATGACGGAGTCCGGGAAAGGAACCGGAGCCGGAGTCGGATGGCGCCGGGCGATGCCATGCACACCACGGAACGGAGAAATAAAATAAATAAATAATAAAATAAATTAATATTAAATAAATAAAATAATAATACTAATAGTAATATCATAATAATATAATAATAATAATAATAATGATAATAATAATAATAATAATATAATAATAATATAATAATAATAATAAATAATAATAATAAATAAATAATAATAAATAATACGAACGAGATACACGAAGTCGTCAAAAAAAGTGAAAGAATGTTGTTGTCGGAGCTTGCCTTCGGGGCAAGACAACATGTGCCGTACTACTGTGATCTATAGTTTTCTTGGAGACCAGGATTTAAAGCACTGCATGGAGACATGGCTTCGAAACTGAAAGTACCTTTAGACCGGGGAAAATATTTGTAATATAGTTATAGAAGAAGCGGATAAGCAAAAAAATAAACTTAAAAATTGCAAAAAGGGACGCTTTGTGCATTTAAAAATGGATGCTTGCACATGGGCAAAGCTAAATTATTTTGCCAATAATATTAGATATGTGGACAAAGATAAAAACAATATTTCTAAAACTTTAGCAGTAAAAGATACCAAATCACAACTTTTCAGCGAATATATCCAAGAATTTGTTACTGATGTTTTAAAAAAATTCGAAATAACAAGAGGCAAGTAATTAGCATAGTTACGGATAATGCATCAAACATGATCAGTACGATTGAAAAATTAAATAAAGACATTGAGGATGAGGAACAGGAAGCTGGTAAATGTGATACTGATTTTATTAAATGTCAAAACGAAGAAGTAATTAGCTGTTTCAGAATAAACTTGATAAAACTATGAAAGACAATGTTCGATGAGTTAGCATTGCAACATGGATGTGGAGTTCAACTTTAACAGTTAAGCGGTGCGTGATGGTCTCCGATAATACTCATACAGAAAATCTTTTAAGAGCGAGACAAATAGCAAAAGCCAGCACTTACCCGAACAAAGAAAAGAGTCAGCTGGAATAAGTGGCAACTTGGTAGAGCAAGATGGCGAAGTACATGGTTTTCCCCCCCTTTTAATGCCTAAAGGCTTCTTGCCAAATAAAAGATTAATAGTAGTAGTATGATGGCTGCGGTACTCCTGAACTTTCTCCTCTCCGATAATCAGTGGGAACAAATCAAAATCCCTCGAAGAATTATTAAAACATCCAAACTTTACAACAAAAAATACTCAATCAAAAGACTTGACTGCAGGAAAATTTTTTATAGAGAAGGGATTTTAGCAAATGACAAAAAATCCATGAAAAGAGGGAAGAATGTTAATGAAAATAAATAACTTTGTTAGGCCTCTTTGTTCAGAATTTTCTCAGAACTGAAGATTGATATTAAAAGCTGTATTGCTCTTTGTGAACTAGGACTTAAAATGAATAACACTATGAAACAGAAATTTGGGTCGGAGTCAGATAGTTCAGATTTAGGAATCCTCCTTTGTATATCTTGCACGATGAGGATGAAGAAGTCAGATTTGGGACAGATAAATAGG
>JABUQX010008180.1:17500-20000 GCA_015478945.1 Trachelipus rathkii
TATATTATAAATATTATATATATTAATTTTAAATAACTTAATTAAACTAAATAATTATATTTTACAAACTTATTATTAATTAGTAATAATTAGGATTATTACCTAATTCTTTAAAAATAATAAATTTAAAAAAGCAATTTGTTTCTAAAAAATAAAACTAATTAAAAATTTTAAAAAAAAAATAAAAAATATTCCCAACCTCGTTCTAGAGTATTAAATTGTCGCTGCTCATGGGAAATATTTCAAAGTTTTCGAAAGTTTGGAGTCGAAGGTCATTTTATCTTGATATTTGTTCACATACAGTCGTCCCTCGTAGAGGGTCTTATAGAACGCGGTCTTGCTATACCGCGGTTGGCAAAAGATAAATAAAAAGAAAATTAAAATTTCATAACTAAAATTGTAAAATGCAGAATTCTATCCTAAAAAGATAGGAATTAAAATTAAACTTGCAAAAATATAATAAAAAAATTGGGACATATGGTTAAAAAATGAAATGAAACAAAAAAGGAAAGAAATATTTGGTGAGCTAAAAAGGCAAAAGCTGTCATTACGATAACGATGTATCTCTCAGAAAAAGAGCCAATACAAACTACAGGATCTGGACTGCCTCATTCTTTTACACTTCAACTCCATTTACAATTTTGAATGAAACTATTTTTGTGTCTAATTGGCTAACTTTAAAATTTTATAATGACAGTCCTCAGGCTTTTCAATTAAATATATAAAAACAATTTTATCTCCAAATTTTTTTTAAAGGTTGTAAATTTTTAATATTTTTTCAATTTAAAAAACTAAAAAACTTTCTTGCTCATTAAGATATTGCTAGACTACGGATATAGTAAACTGTAATATATCCTAACTAGATGGTAACTAGTCAATAAAATCATGTTTTATATAACTGTTCTGTAAATAACATTGTATCTGCAAATTTATTCAATTATTATTGGGAAATATTAAATACTGCTGCTATTTTATTCACCTTATAGGAAACATAAAAATTTTAAAATAAATGATTTTTCAGGGGGTTTAAGTTATACGATAATCACCTATAACGCGGGGGTCAGGAACCTACCCACGCGCTTCTACGAGAGGCGACTGTACTATCAATTTTTCACATATTTTTTTATGCCATAATCATAACTGTGTAATGACAAATAAATATAACTGATTTTATAAGAAAGACATTTGGAAAAAGTAGAAAGTTCCGGTAGTTCGGCGGAACCAAAGCTGTTCGGCGGAACGGAACTTACCAAAAATCGAGGTTCCGGCGCGGAAGTATCGGCGGAACCTGTTTCCGGTAATTCCTAATAAATAATATTATATATATATATATATAATATTTATATATATATATAATATATATAATATATCCAACCTCATATATATATATATATATATATTATATATATACATATATATCTTAATATATATATATAATACTATATTATATATATATTAATATAATATATTATATTACTATATATTATACTATATATATTATATATAATATATATATATAATATATATATATATATTATTATTTACTTATTAATAAAAATTAAAATATATATCTATATTATATATATATATATATATATGACCTTATGAGTTTCATGGTGCGCAGATAAATTCGTGTTTTTTTAAACTTTTTTTTATACATTGTTAGTATATGATACTGGAAATGATTTAAGATGCTGGTGAGAAAGATACGAAATTTGAAAATATTAAAAATTTAATAATAAAGTAAGAAAAAACGTTTCATTTTTGCATGAGAAGAAAACGGGTTTAAATGCTATTCAGGAAAGATTTAAGATACACTTAACAAAATAATATGTGGTAAATCAGGGATGCATTTTTAGTGAGTGATTTTTTTGATTTTTTTTAAAAAAATCAATTTGTGATTTTTTTTGTTTTTTTTATTTTTTTCTATTTTTTCAGATTCGTAACGTCACGCGATATATAATTTGTAACTTGCAAATTATATTTCGCGTGACGTTACGAATCCAAAAAATCAAAAATATCAAAAAAATCAAAAAAATCACATTCATTTTTTTAAAAAAAAATCAAAAAAATGCCATCCCTGGGTACAAATAGATTCCGTATATGGATATTTTATTTTTCATATATAGATTCTGTGTATGCATAACAAAACATATCATAACCTGAACTTAGAGGGCACTAAACGGCAACCTAACCTGTATGGATCGACGATGCAGTAAAACCCGTCCTAAATTATATGAATCAACGATGCAGTAAATTTCGACCTAACCTACATGGATCTCCTTTGCCGTAACAGATTTTCTCTTGTTTTCGGGTAAGGTTTTTTCACTACTGAAAATATCCGAACGTCACTCTGTCCCGGGCGTCTATAACAGGACAATTTCCTGTCGATTTTACATTTTTAATTACTTATTTTTATTTATTTAAATTTTTTTTTGACTCTTGATCTCAGCGTCAAGAAATATTATTCTTCGTATCATATAATACAATATATGAAAAA
>JABUQX010008180.1:25000-27500 GCA_015478945.1 Trachelipus rathkii
TAATTTTTTATTTTTTACTTTAAAAAAACTGAAGCAGCACTTCTATTATTATTTTATGATCATTTTGACTGTATGAAAACGAGCAGATATTTATAATTAATTCAGCTTTGAAAATTTGAAAGTTGGACTCACCCGAAACTAGTCGTATAAATAAATTTAAAAATGTTTAGTAGGATCGTTCTTATTTTAGCACTTATATATATATATATTATATATATATTTATATATTATATATATATATATATATATTATATATATATATATATATATATATATATTATATATATTATATATAATAATATATTATCAGTGCGCGGCTCTGCCTTCGTTGCATGTTTGTGCAACGACCACTATTTTTTCCTATCTCGACGAAATCTTTGATTTTTAATTATTTTTGTTAAATTAATCAATTTACTATATATATATATATATATTATATATATTATATATATATATATATATATATATTATTATATATTATATATAATATATATATATATATATATTAATTAATAACGCGTAAATAAAGCGTATATAAGGCTCGTTTTCCTTCGCGTTGCATTATATAATGCAACTTTTCCTAAACGTATCTCATCCGGGATACTGAACCGATAATATTTTGAGAATGTGCTAAGTTGATTAACATTTAGTATTACAGGGAAATAACTTCGTTTTGCAAGGCATGTCTCAACTCAAGTTTTGAAAAATAAACGATATAAAAAAAAATTCAGTTCGCCTTTTAAATTTTTAATTTATATGTTCTTGTGAAGCTCTATTTCGATAAGTTTTCAACTCATTTAAAAATAAATTACAAGAATATTATTATATATATATATATATATAGTATATTATATTATATATATCTATATATATATATATTATATATATTATATAATATCATGATACTATATTATATAATATATATAATATAATATATATATATATATATATATTAATTATTATTATTATTAATTATTATTATTAAATTTATTATTAATTATTATTTGTTATTATTATTATTATTATTATTATTATTATTAGTAGTTTTATTATTATTAGTAGTAGTAATGTAGTAGTAGTAATGTAGTAATAGTAGTAGTAGTAGTAGTAGCTAGTAGTAGTAGTAAGTAGTAAGTAGTAAGTATATGACGTAAGTCTAAAGAAAGCCCAGCCTTACCGCACCCTTTTTTACCTTTAAGTGAGAACCCGTCGCAGTCAGAAAATCACCCTAGAGCTTCACGGGACCGCGACGGACCCTCACTAGGACATCTCGTCAATGTGGGGTTCATCCCTGGAAAAACCAGCAACCATATCCCCTTACAAATCCCGCCATTCACTTCTATTATGCACCTTTCTTCTCGCTCTGCCAAACTCACATTCCTCTCGCTTCAGGCATGTCATTTACTGACTCAATCCACTTTTTCTTCCGGTCTCCCAGCGGTCGATTCCCAACACACTCACCACTATTCAACCCGTTTAACCACCGATCTATCATCATCTTTCCACATTACAAACCATTAAATGAACTCTCGTTTACTCTCTATTTAACTCCTTTCTTCACACCACACAACCCCCTATAGTTCATTCTTCATTTTAATCAATTTCGTTCCCACACCTATACACTCTGAGATTGTCCATTATTCCGAACATCATTGTACCTTTTAAGATCTATCCGTCTGTATTCCAGACATAGTTTCCCTACTGGGCTTAACACAGGTAACATTACCCCTCATGCAAGACCCTAGCGCACTCTCAACGCTTAGTGCTTTTACATCCCACCAAGGATTAATTGCACGAGCTACCTCTTACCGTTCACGAACTTTCTTACTCCTCCATCATCCGTTCCCTTTTCAATCAACATATATCTCCTAAATATTTAAACTCAACCTTGTTCCAGTTGCCTCACCAATCCAACATAACCTCGGCACCGAGGACTGTCTTCCTGCACACCATAACTTGCTTCTTATCTACGTTTTACTTTCAAACCACTCCTTTTACAGCACCTGCCAAAATCTCTATAATCATCTCTCAATATTTGTCAGATAAAAGAATATATTGTTACATTCTCAGGACATTTAACTGTTGCCTACGTTATTGTCTGCCGGAAATGTTTCCCTAGTATGATTCCATCTTTCTGAGAAAAATGTAAAATGAACTGTAGTGTACACTTTCATTTGACATAAAGAAACTTAAAACGGAACTATCTATATAATTTATAGCCTTGAAGAATTTCGTTCTATGTCTGGACCCAAAGCTTTATTCGATTTCATTACAAAAAATCACTTGGAAGCCCCTTTTAGTAAAAGTGTGAAACTCATTAGAAAAGTTTTATAACCATACCAATATATATATATAAAGCAGAGCGCTGTTTTCCTTATTTAAAAAGGATTAAAACCTTTCTTAGAAACACCATGGGGCAGGAAAGACTTTCCGCCTTAGCAATGCTTTTGATCGAGAAAGACTTTATTATGGGCATACAAGATTTTAATAATAAAGTGAT
>JABUQX010008180.1:40000-45000 GCA_015478945.1 Trachelipus rathkii
AAGAACTTTATCATGTCTTACTTTTTATTTTTAATTCTTTATATCCACTCTCTAACATTAATATAGAGCAGGGCATCCATAATATCACAGTCCAACATCCCAAAACTAGAGGTTGATCAGGACAAAGCTCTCAGAATAATAACATTCTGCCTTTCTTTCACACCCATCCACCACCTACAAACTGAAACAAAATTTCTTCCTATAGGGGTCAATATTAATATGATAGGCTGCCAATTTTACAGCAAATCACTCTCAATAGACTACCACCTATACCAAACACCAAGAAGGGAAAAAAACCACACTAGCTATATACAATTCTAACATATACAGCATACTTCCTCTCTCTCCCTCCCCAGACACTCTCATCATCAAACACATCCACACTGTTAGCATAAAGAACAATCTCTGAATATCTAAACACAATATTTCAAGTGTGTCCACCCAAAATATCTCCCATAGAGCAAACTTTGGATGGTGAAACCAGAAAAATGCTGCCCTGTCTCCCCAGCGGGATTCGAACGTTGGACTCCGCGTTGCTGAGTTAACAACAACCGGATGCTCTAACCACTAGGCCATCCACGTCCCCAACTAAACACAATACTTCAAGTGTGTGCACCCGATTTTCTCATCCCATAAATGGATGGTGAAACCAGAAAAATGCTGCCCTGTCTCCCCTCTGGACTTCATTCCTCCCTTCAGAATAATAAATTTAGATTTCATATTGCTCCCTCCCCTTGCTATCAAAGATGCCCCTCCCTGACAAATGATGACATAAGACACACCTTACTAAATTGCTTAGACCAAGCAGACATCAGACACAACTTCGATACACTCATTCTGACAGATCTATGGGTTCAGCTTTCTATAGTGGCACAATATCTCAGGATCACTTACTTCTCATAGGAAGGGAACTGGGACCTACCATAATATATATAAGTATATATAATATATATATATATATATAAATATAATATATTATATATAATAATATATATAATTATATATACAGTATAATACAAATCCAGATAGTAGATCTAATATAATATATATATATATATATATATATATATATATATATACCGTATATATATATATATATATATATATATATATTATATTATATATTATATATTATATTATATATATAATATATATATATATAGTATATATATTATATATATAATATATATAATATAATTATATAATAGATATTATATATATATATATCAGTATATGGTAAAGGTATAGCACAGGACTCCACTTAACTAGAGTTGCTGCGAGTTACTCTTGTATCAGATGAATGAAAAAATTATTTTTTTTTAGTTTAATTAAAACGTAATTGCATGTCACACAAAGGAATCAATGGGGCTCTGGTCCCGCTTACCCCTTGACCCGTGAAAGTGCTGAAATAATTTTTTAAATATAAAAACTGTATTTTTTAATTTATATAAAAGAAAAGAAAAGTAAAATACATAGGTTTATTACCCAGTGACATTGAGTTACCACAGCGACTTGAGTCATTATCAAAAAATGAGTCCTGGTCAGAAAGTAAACCTTTGCCATATATATATATATATATATATATATATTTATATTTTTTTTTTTTTTTTTTTATTATATTATATATATATATATATATATATATATATATATATATATATATATATATAACTTTAGTTTTTGTTTTTTACTTTCTCCCCTCTGGCCATCCTCCTTCAGAGTGGCCATACCTCACTAAGATACCCCAACTCCAGCACCGCAGTGGGCCTCCTCCAAAGATCGCTTAAATTTGTGATGTCCCAGATTGATCTGGGATGATGGGTAGCTGGACACTTTAGGATGAAGTGAGACACAGTCTCAGGGGCATGGTTGCATTTTGCACAGATATTTGAAGTGGTCTGGTTAAGTTTAATAAACCGTATTGTTAAATTGCAAAGTTGGTGGTGGCCACACCCAGGTTTGGCCAAAGATAATTGGACTGTTGCAGGAAGAGAGCGAATTCAGATACAATAATTTCGGTGGATTTTTCGTTTGAGATATTGTTTGCTGTTGTTTCTAAATAATTTTAGTTATGCTGTGTGTGTGTTTGGTATGTTATGTATAAGAGGTGTGGTAAAGCTGTAGACAGGGACCCACACATTTTGAGACCAAAAAATTTTCTAGTTCAAAAAAATTCTTAAGTTCAGAAAAGTTAAGTAAGTTAAGTTTTTTTAAGAAAGTTCTTGTTGCAAGCTTCTGGAATTATGCCAAAAGCTTACCACTAAACAATACTATGTTCCCCTGTCTTGAACTTAGAAATTTTTTTGAACTTACAAATTTTGGTTCAAAATGTGTGGGTCGTTCTACATATTACCTAAGAGGTGTGAGTCATTCTCTGACAATCACCACATTAAGCGATAATTTTGCACCCTCATCTCCGATTTTGATAAAAATTTGTACATAGCTCTTTTGGGAGCATGACTCCATAAATCAAATTTTAGATCTCTGCAACCAACAGTTTTTGAGTTATAGGGGGTTGCATTTCTTTGGGAGGGGCTTCACCCCCATTCAAAAAACACTTATATCTCCCCCAATATAAAAGTAAAATTGATAGTATTTTATATCGTTGGAATCAGAAAGAGAAGACGAATTTAATGGTAGCCTTGTTTTAAAAAAATATTTCCTCTAAAAAAATTTACACAATTTTAAAGTTTTTATCCCTCATTACCTCCACCAGTACATTGAAAGCCAAAATTTTTTATTTTTTTTGAAACAAACTAATTATCCATCAAATAAAAAAAAACAATGGGTATCAATCATTTATTATGTAAAACAATTCTTTTAATAAGGTGGGTATGTATAAATTGCATTATAATTTCTTATTAATTAAAAAGTTAAAATTAAAAAATTTAGTAATAAATTGTTCAATTTATTAAATATTTTTTCTCTATTGCCAAAGTTAATGCCAGAAGTATGTTAGCAGGTTTTAAAACTACTTACAAGAATACTTAACAATATTATAAATGAGTTAGGGTACCTACATAGATATAAAAAAAAATATTCACAGAAATGTTGGTAAAACTCCGGCTTCTTTCCACAGGCTCATTTTTCTTCTGTCTTTATCCTTATAGTTATATAAACTCCGATATATAGTAGTGAGTATAATGGAAGTGCAAAGCCATAGAACTGTAACTAATAAATAAACGACACATCCTTCAAATCTTTCTTTGAAAATGGATTAATTCGTATTAGTTCCGGATTGTAATGCATCCTGTATCTAACCATCCGGATACAGTTCGTGTTGCGTTCAACATACAAATATCAGAAATTAGGGGATAAGAGTAAAATTCACTAATTCCACTGGGATGTAAAAAGTTAATTTTAAAATCATCAAATTCGATATCATAGCTTTCAACAATCCCTATCCATTTTTTGTTATTATTTTGACAAATCACATATTGTCCACAATTTGGTTTTTCAAAAATGTTTATGCTCTCATTTTAGAAACTCTTTAGGATTTTCTTTTCTTCACCCTGTTCTGTATTTGAGGTTTCAAAAACTTTCATTTTTCCATTGTCCAAAGGTAAAATCTTGTGAATCTTCTGTGTTCCTACTATAGGAACTGCATTTTGGAATCTAGAAGCTAAAAACTTTTCATTCTTCTCAATTTCGGTCTTACTTGTGTAAAAAAATTTCACTTCTTGAAAATTTCCTTTACAAAATTCAAGCATCTTTAGAGGGGTTATTATTTGCTCATGAAATGGACGTTGAAGGATAGCTTTTGCAACTGTTCTTTTTACAACACCTCCAATACAATCACAAGGACTTTTACCATGTGAAGTGACAAAGAAATGCCATTCACAGTCAACATTAAAATCATTCTTATGAAAGTAAATATTCAAAAAGTTAAACCTGTTTTTGTACTGTCCAGCACAACCACACTAAAATAATTGATTCTTTCTAAATTTGGAAGTAAAGATTTTATGTGCGGAATTAGAGTGCATAAAAATGTATAAACCATAGTTGTGCTGTGCTTAGTATCAGGAGATAAGAAGCAAAAGCTTTTAGAAATTACTTCTTGTTCATTCTTATAATACATCACAAAAGGGTGAACAGTACATTGAGAATTTTCCCAGTGAAACCCTTGAATTTCATCTTGCATTGTAAATGAAAAGTTTTCAGCAAAATCTAAAAGTAAAATAACTTCATTATGTGCAATATTAACTTTTAATTCTTTTAAAAAATGATTGTATTTTGGCTATGTAGTGGTGCCTGGTTAAGTTAACAATTTTTTTTAGTTGAATAAATATATTTATCTGATGATTCACATTCTTCTTTCAGAGAACACCTGTCCACTGTAACCCATTGTTTGTAAATTATCTTTCCATTTCTTGAAGCGATTCAATGCTTGAAAGAAATTCTCTAACACCAGTTTCTCTTAGACATAAATTGCATAAATGGAGCATGCACTTTCTGTTTGTTAAGTTACTCACACTTTTTTCCCTTAGAATTTTATAGTTGTAGTCACACAAACCAAGGACAAATACTTGAAACTTTGCATTTTGATGGTAGGTACATACACAAACTGTATATATATGTACCAGGTGCACCAGCCAGTACATAAAATTTTGGTCTCAATCTTGCAGATGTTGAGAATCCAATAACTGGACTAGAAGTATCATTTTTGTAAAGAGTGTATGCCTCTTTTATGTTCATCAAAACTAGTCTTTTTTGAATTGGTTCTTTCTTTCCACTATCAATATTTCTTATACTAAGACAAGCTTTTTTACCAGGGCACATTCTGCTAATTTCATCTTGTTGGAAGAAATTTTGCACATAGTTTTTTACATCCCTTGTAATAACTTTACCTTGAGACTTGGGGTATTTCAGGTATTATTCCAAATTTCTTTTTCATTTCTCTGCTTTTTTTACCATGTAGTCAGTAGCTACAAAGAGATTCATAGTTTTTCTATGACTGTATGGGGATATGATTAAAATTTTGATTTTTCTTTCATATGAAT
>JABUQX010008180.1:47500-55000 GCA_015478945.1 Trachelipus rathkii
GTAATTTAAGTTATTCTAAGGAGCTTGCTGTTATAGGTAGTAGTTAGTGTGTGTTTACTGTTCGCTGAAATTGTGTTGGGAAAGGCGTCGAGGGTGTTTATTTTCGGTTGAGTTTGTGAAGTGATTGGTCAATATGGGGGAAAGACCGTCAATGTTGGGTGTCTATGTAAGTCCTAGTATTTTTGGGTTTTGTTTAATGGAAGGGGTTGTTGATAGGATGGAGGGAGGATTGATGACGGTCGGTGGTTAATAGGGTGATAGAGGACTTAAGGGGGATGGCTGTTTTCTGTGTGATTAACCAGTTTCTAAAGAGTGTAGTATTCTTGAGTATGTTGATGGTGGCTGTGTTTTAGTGGTGTGGAAATGAGGGGCCTAATGTCGTCGGCATACGTGATTAGTTTGGTTGGAGTGGTGGATCTTTTGGTGGGTAGGTCTGCAGTGAAAAAGTTGAATAAAAATGGAGAGAGAATGTCCTGTGGGACGCCGTTTTTTAATTTGATAGAATGGGAGAGATTGTTTTTTATATAATACTTTTGCAAAACGGTCTGGTGATGAAATTGGAAAAGCATTTTTGTCATTTTTTCTAAAGGAGATGGTGGATTTTTTGAATTAGAGGTGTGTTGGGGACGTGTCAAATGCTTTTCTAGTCTAATTGCTGAGTAGTTGATCTATGGGAAAGTGATTTGGTTGAAGCCGTTAATTTTGATGTGGTTGTGTGAGGAATGAGGGCCTGTGGTTAGAGTGGTTGCTTTAAATCCGTGTTGGAAGTCTGGAAGAGGAATAGATTTTAAAAATTTATTTAATATTAATTTATCTAGCAATTTACTGATGGAACAAAGCAGAGAAATTGGGCGATAGGAGGGAAGGGGAGTTGGGGTCTTTTTTGGTTTGAGTTTAGGGATTATGTATGCTTGTTTCCAGATGTGGGAATGTAGTTGAGTTGCCAGGATTTATTGAAGATGTCTGTAATTAGGAGGATTGCGTTATCTCCCAGGTGTTTTAAGTGCAGGTTGGATATGGAGTCTGGGCCTGATGCTGTTGAGTTTTTGAGGGTTTTAATGGTTTCTGTTATCATGATTGTTGTGAATGGAGGTATGGGGTTGAGATCTAGTTTGAGTTTTCTAAGTTGTTTTTTTGTTTTCCTGTTATCGGGGTGTGTTGGTTTGCGGGAGATCTTAGCGTAATGTTTAGCGAGACTGTCTGATTGTTGTTTAGGGAAAGGGAGTTATTAGGTAGAGATGGGGATTCGTGAGATGGTGGGGGGTTGTTTCGTGAATTGTTTAACTTTTTGATAACTTGCCAGGTTTTCTTATTGTCTTTGCGTGAGATGTTTTGTTGGAGGTATTCAGAGAATTTTTTAGTAGTGTTGGTGGTTATGAGGTTAGTGATTTGGTTGTTTAGATTTGTTATTTGGTTAGAGATGTGGGGGGTATATGGATTGAGTTTTCGAAGGGAGTTTCTTTGTTTAATGAGTTGGCTGATGTTCGGGTTTAGTTTGGGATTGTATGATTTTCTGTGTCCCTTGGGTATGTGAAGGTTTGCAGATTTGATAATTGTTTTGTTTAAGTGAGTGATGGAGGTGAGAAGGGATGTTATGTCGTGGATTTGTGTTGGGTTAATGTGAGTTTCAATATAATTAGTATATTCGGGCCAGTTTGCTTTTTTGTAGTTAGTGTATGTAATGGTTTTTTTTTGGGGGGGTTGATGGGGGGAGTTTAGGGAAATAAGAATAGGAAGGTGGTCCGATTGTAGGTCAGTAATGGTGTCCCAAGTAAGTAAGTGGTGAAGAGAGGGGGAACAAAATGTGACGTCTGGGGAAGTTGGGGATTGGTTGGCTTGGGGAGGGATTCGGGTGGGGAGGTGTTTTGAATTAAGGATATTTAGGGATTCTAGTTCGTTAAGGATATGATTGCCTCGGGGGTCAGAGGGGTAGTCTTTGTACCAGGCAGTGTGGTGAGCATTAAAGTCTCCTCCGAGGATGAGATTTGGGTATGTGGATAAGGGTGTTAGGGGGGGAGTGAGGTTATTTGGTGGGGGGTTTGGGGAAGTGGGGTGGCGAATATAGAGATTGATGATATTATAGGTGGTCTTATTCAAAAGGATGGAACAGGATTGGGATTTTATTAGTGCGTTTGGTAATAGCGTGGAGGTGTCGGGGGTTGTGTTGTGGTAAGTAATGTTGTTCTGGATCAGTGTTAGGAGGGAGTGTTGGGGTGGGTGGGAGGGGGAGTAGATAGCGTCATAACCGTAAAAAGTGGGGAGTGGGGTATTTTGGGGGAGGGAAGCTTCTTGAATGATGGCTATATGGATATTATGTTTTTTAAGGAAGTGGTTTAGTTCTGTAGATTTATTGGTTAGGCCATTGATATTTAATTGTAGATTTTGAGTGTTAGGGGGTTAGTTTTGGGGAGGGGGGGGTTTTGAATACTAGTGGGAGGTTTGCATATTGCGCAGAAATAGCCTATGTTATCTCTGGGGAGCTTTTGGAATGGGGAGCAGGTCAGGTGAACCCACCCGAGACAGCTTTTGCATTGGACGCTGTTTAGTCCTACTATTAGTTGGCATATGGGGCAATAAAATCTATGGGGACCTGGGTTTTTCTCGACGTCACCCGACCGAAGAAGAAGTAGTCCCATCGCCAAGAAAGAAGAAACAGCCAGAAAAGATAGATTGGAGATGTTGTTAAAGAAGTAAGATAAAGGTGTTAGAAAAACAAAGATATCTCCGACCTGTTGACCCGGCGCCCGTCCGGATCCTGTCGACAATGTCCCTCTGTGAGGGGGATGGTTGAGCGTTCTTGTAGTTCCCCCCCCGTGGCCAGAAAGAACATCGTCTTGAAGATTTCTTCTCCGGGAGTTTGGCGGCAGTTTCGCACACGCAGGCGGACGTCATCGAAAACCACATATAGTATATATAATATATATATATATATATATATATATATATATATATATATATATATATATATATATATATATATATATATATATATTATATATATTTAATATAATTTTTATTTAATATATTTATTTATTTATAATTATTTAATTAAACTTAGCCAATTTAATTATCATGAAGTTTTCACATGGTAATTTTTTCCTCCTATTGTACTTGAAAATGATATAGCTACCTCATTTTTTTAAAAAAAATTATGTACTGTTAATGGCTGATATTTGTTAGCTTTTTTTTTATATTATATTTGATTTATTTTCCATATAAAAAACTAACTTAGTATTAAAACATTTTTTCCCTTAAATTTTTACATTTCTTATAATATTTACTTTCAATTATGTAAAATTTTTTTGTGGAAATATTTTTTTTAAAACAAGGTTACCATTAAATTCGTTTTCTCTTTCAGATTCCAACGATATATAATACTATCAATTTTACTATTATATTGGGGGAGATATAAGTGTTTTTTGAATAGGGTGAAGCCCCCTAAAAAATTCACGCCCCTATAAATCAAAAACTACAACTCATAGAGTTCTAAAATTTGCACCTTGAGAGTCAGGCACCAAAAAGAACACCATGCACCAATTTTATTACAATTGAAGAGGTGATGGTGTAAGGGGTGTGGTGATTTGTCAGAGAATGACCCTGTTGACCTGTGGGGGCCGGATGTAATTTAGGATTTGTTTGTATATTAAGGCTGGGGAAGATGGAGGTTGTTTTAACCTGTGGTTAGTAGGGTTGGAAAGTGCAATGTGTCATGGGTGTAGAGGTGTTTGTGTTTTTACGTAGAACTGTGTGCCTATCATTTCTAAATGTTTATCTATGGATAATATTTTTGCTTCTTCTTGTAAGTGTTGTTGTGGAGTTGTAGTTGTGCAACCTGTTATAATTTTCAGTGCCTTGCTTTGGGTGGTTTGAAGTTTTCTTATGTTTCCATTTGTTAATAATGGGTGCCATATAGGTAATGTAGAGTTTAGTGTTGAACGGATGTATTGTTTGTATATGATGATGGATATTTGTTTATTGTTATTAATGTCCGTGATAGCTATGGTTCTTAGTATGTTTAGTTTCCTATTTGCTGATGTTGTTATGTTTTCAGTGTTTTGTGAAGTTTAAGTGTGTGTCCAGTGTTACCCCAAGAATTTTGGGTGTTTTGTTTATTGGGATAGCTATGTTGTTTAAAAAGATTTGAGGGTGAGTAGTGCCAAGTGGGCGGTTTGTTGTGATTAGTGTGATAGATGATTTGTTAGGTGATGCAGACATTCTGTTGTCAGTTAGCCAAGTTTGAATTTGGTTGATGTATTGTTGAGTGAGAAGAATTGTTCTGTTTAGGTTTGGGTCTGTGGTGGTTATGGCGATGTCATCTGTGTAGGTTGTTATGTGTTTGTGGTTTTGGTAGGTCGGCTGTGAATAAGTTGAATAAGGTAGGGAATAGTATTGTGATATATAATATATATATATATAATAATATTATATATATATATAATATATATATATATAATATAATATTATATATAAATATATTATATATTATATATAGATGGTATAATAATATATATATATATATGATAATATATATATATATTAATAATATATATATATAACATAATTTATATATTATTATTTATTATTATATATATTATATATATATAAATATATATTATATAATATATATATTATATATTATATATATATTACATATATATATAGATATATATATATATATAATATAATAATATATATATATATATTATATATATATATAATATATATAAATATATATATATATAAATATATATATAATATTTTATCGTCATCATTTTAGAAAAAATAAGGACCTTCAATAAAGATTATTTGTATTAACATTTTAATTGTTTATCAAATAGGAAAGGTTTTGTTCCATTGAGATATTTTAACAAAGTAAATTTTAAATTGATTATTATGGATATTAAGAGTAAGATGGAAATTAAGGATGAAACCTTAGAATAGAAAGTTCAGAAGATGTCAGAAACAATGGTCAAAGTTTTGTACAATATTCATGGTTGGAAGAAGTTCCAGTAAGGAATTTATTATTATTATTATTATTGTTATTATTATATAGTATTATTATTATTATTATTATTATTATTATTATTATTATTATTATTATTATTATTATTATTATTATTTTATTAATTATTGATTATTATTTATTATTATTTTTATTATTCATTTTATGTTTATTTTTATTTTTATTATATTATTATATTATTATTATTATGTATTATTATTATTATTATTATTATTTTTATTTTATATTTTATTATATTATATTTATTATTATATTATTATTATTTATTACTTATTAATTATTATTATTATAATTGTTTTTATTGTTGTTACAATAAACTTATCATACAAATATCTTTCACGAAAGAAATAATTTACACAGACATATATGTCAAAGATGGGATTGAAATAAAAAATGAGTCATCAAGTATTAAGGAAGAACATTTGGAGACTGATCAACACATTGAACAAATTTCTGGATTAGAAAAAAGTCTGGTAAGAATTGATTATTTAAAGATTGTTTTATTTGTGTTTCTTTTGAATTAGAACGAATCTTTTAATTAGTATGACTTACTAAATCCATCATTTTATTACTAGTGCAATTAAAAATTTCTGACGAGTTTCAAAGTTACAAGGACCGCAATTTTGGGATATTACTCAACCGTTTCTTTTAAATACTATAACTCTCTTCTGTTTCAATACACTTTTGAGATCAGCAAAGATAGAGAATTCAATTTGAAAAAGTTTATTACTTTTTTTTAATCTTATTTATTTTTATGTAAGTATTTTTAATCATAGTTCAAACCTTTTCTGGACCATTAAGTGTGGCTTCTAACGCTTACGAATATTAATGAAACATAGAATTTAAATTAAAATTCTCTCTCTCCTCTCCTCTCTCTCTCTCTCTCTCTCTCTCTCTCTCTCTCTCTCTCTCTCTCTCTCTCTCTCTCTCTCCCTCCTCCTCTCCCCCTTCTCTCTCTTCGTCTCTCTCTACTCTCTCTCTCTCGTCTACTCCTCCTCTCTCTCTCTCTTCCTCTCTCTCCTCTCTCTCTCTCTCTCCTCTCTCTCTCTCTCTCTCTCTCTCTCTCTCTCCTCTCTCTCTCTCTCCCCTTCTCTCTCTCTCTCTCTCCCATTCTCTCCTCTCTCTCTCTCTCCTCTCTCGAACTATTTATCTTCTACTCTCTCTACTCTTCTCTCTCTCTCCTCTCCCTCTCCCTCTCTCTCTCTCTCTCTCTCTCTGCTCCTCTCTCTCTCTCCTCTCTCTCTTCTCTCTCTCTCTCTCTCTCTCCTCTCTCGTCTCTCTCTCTCTCTCCTCCTCTCCTCTTCTCTCTCTCCAAATTCTCTCTCTCTCTCTCTCTCTCAAATAGGTACCCTAAACACTGTCCTTTTAGTCACATCTTGCTTCCTTTCCATCTAGTGTCTTGAGTGAGGATGTGTTTAATCAAGCTTGCAACATCTACAGTGCAAAAAGAAATAAACTTTCACCTGAAAAAGATGAAATGCGTCTATTTTTGCACCACATTTAGGGAATCTTAAACTTCTAATTCAATAAATTTAGACATTAAAATTCATTCTCCAATATTTTTAAAATGTATAAATAGCTGTTTTTTCACAAGGTAATGATTAAGAATCTTTTGTTTTATTAATTTAACAGTAGAGAAATCAACGTTTTTAGTCTCCTAAGCTAACTGGTAAAGCACTCGCCTAACAAGCGAAAGGACCAGGATTCTAGACTGGTTGGGGTGGAAGAGTAGCCTATTCTCTCTTTTTTAAAAAAATTATCATTTTTATTTATTTTTACTATTGGAATAAATATTCGGCATTCGGGATGTGTCTAGCCAGCTGTAGGCCCGCATAAACCCTGCAACCTTTCTCGATGGGTTCCACTAACGGCATTAATGTCTACCTTATATTACGACTTAACTGGGGGAGGTAGTTTACTTTTTAATTTTAATTTTAGATTTATTCTTTTTTAAACTATAATTTGCTATAATTTCTTATTGCTCAAAGTTCTTTAACTTTATAATCTGTATTAAGAAATGTTGGGTTGTATTTTTATTTATGGAGTTACCAAGACGCCGATAAATACAATATAATATACATTAAATTATTTAAAAAGTTTATTCAAAAATATTAAAATCTCTTCATAGATTGTTTTTAACTATTATAGAATTTTTTGTCAAAAGTTAAAATTTTCCATTTTTTTAAAAAATATTTATTAGATTTTTTTTTAAAATTAAATTATCAGTAAATATTATTTAAAAAGTTGAAGAACATTTATTTAGGCAATCTTCTATATACAGAATCATTGTACTTCTGAACAAGCCATGTCCAATATGTAAAGCTAGGACAAAGACGTTCCCAGTATTTAAGTTATTAGGTATATATAATGATGCTCTAAATCAAAAATATGTAACTTCGTCCATGGATCATTCTACAGAACGTTTAAAAAATGCCAACAATAAAAAAATATTTAAGAATTTTAAATTTTAATTTTCA
>JABUQX010008180.1:57500-60000 GCA_015478945.1 Trachelipus rathkii
TAATATATATATAATATATATAATATATATATATAATATATATATTATATATATATAATATATATATATATATATATATAATATATCATATAGTAAATGTAAAATCTCTAATGTTTTTATAGCTATATTAGTTATTTGAATTGTGGAAAAATAATTTGATCTTTTTAATATTGAATTTTAGAAGTGGAATATGTTGCATTATAATTGGTATGAACTTAAAAAAGAAATGAAAATCCACATTCTTCCATTATTATTATTTTATTTAACTTCCTACTGCCTTGTGATTAAAAGTAATGATTGCATTTTTTTTATTGTTCTTCCACCCTTTTTCTCTTTGTTTGTAATATATTTAGGAAATGTACTCATTTCTCTGGCTAAACATTGTATACTAAGACCCCATTGAACTATTATCTTATTCCAATACATTGCGAAGAGTGAAGACCTGGGTGAGATCAACCGTGTCTGATAAGGTTTCAATGAACTATGTGCATTCTGAGTGCACACAGAAAAATGGTGCTGGATGAAGATTTACTAGGACTGGCTTTTGTATAACCCTTTATTATAATATATCAATCCGGCTCCCCAATGACTGGGTTTGAAGCGCAATCATGCACGTAAACGGAATAGTTTAGTAGAATGGGAACTCAAGCGACAAAGCTCCCCCATGCCATATCAACTACTCGTACCATTAAGTTCCAGACCGTCACTGCCAAAATCGCATTCTGGAGCTCAAATCCACTGTGACTCTCGTCGGGCTCAACAGAGAGCGAGTAATAGTACTCCATAAAGGGTAAATGGGAAAAGGGAAATTATAGGCTAGTTATTGTTGTTTTAGGAAAGATATAAATGCTTGATTTCTGGCCGTAAAAAGTACATCGAGTGACTTGAAAGCTGATCGTAAGAAAAAAGCGTGCATTTGAAGTGGTCTGAGGATGTGGTGATCAAATTTTTACATTGAAACAAAGTGAATGAGAATAAGAAAACAGTGTGTACAACTTAAAATGGCAATAATCGATGGAATAGTGAAAGGTGTCCCATACAGGGTTCAATGCGGGGCCCACTCTGTTCCTCATATATAATATAACATGATTTAGACCAGGACTTTAAATGCAAGTTTTCAAAAATTTGCAGAATGTTACCAAGAGTGGCCACCACAGTTAGGAATAGTAAGATGTATAAGATTCAAAATGATGTTGATAAACTTCTTGGTGGGCAGATAAGTGCAAATGAATTTTAATAATAAGAAGTGGAAGGTTTCACCTAGGTTACTCAAAATAAAAGTTTTAACTACCATATGAATGGGGATTTGCTTGAGTCTGTGACCAAGAAAAAAGATTTAGGTGTGATTATATGCAGCATTAATTTGAAAGTAGCTAATCAGCGTGTTGGAAGCAAAGGAATAAAACTAATGCTTTGGCATTAATAAATCGCAATGTGTTTTACAAAGAAAAGGAAGTAATAAATAACTATAATACTATATTATGCCAGTAATAAAGTATTGTGCAGAAGTTTGGGCCCCCTATTTAAGAAAGACTTAGATATGCTAGAGAGAGTGCACGTAGAGCAACAAGGAGATTTCTGGTTTGATAGGAGCTATGAGGAGAGGCTGGAGGAGTAGGAATGTTTTCTGTAGAAGGCGATTTCTCATAGGGGACATGATACAACTTACAAGTCTACAAAATATTTACATCTCTTGATAATACGGAGACCAATAAATTTTTCATAATGGAGCACGGACAGGTGACCAGGGGGCATAATAAGAAAATTAAGAGAAAGCTTGCCATCTTCATATAAGAAAGCATGTATTCAGTAATAGGGTTGTTAAATTTTGTAATGGTTTGCCACAGAAATTTGTTGAATGCAGCTCGATTGCAACATTTAAGAAGGGACTCGATAGATATATGGATGGTTTGGGTATCATATATTATATTTTGACTAAGCCAAATTGGTTGGTTCTTAGTTACTGTAGTTATTAAGGTTAATTGCATGTTACTATAAAGTTATTAAAGCTGTAGCTTGGTTAGCATGTATATACTTTAGATATAGCTTATAGTTTTTTTTTATTTTAGTTAATTGTAGACTGTATATAAATATGTTATTGACAAGCCCTGGGGTGTTTTGTGGATTTGCATGAGCATGTTTTAGACTTGTGTGTATAAAGTGATTGACAAGCTCTATAAGGGTGCTTTGTGGATTTGCATGAGCATGTTGTTTGGTGATTGGCTTTGTTGGCTTGACTGGGACAGTCTTGATAGGCCCATGTGGCTTCTTACTGTCTTTTTATTTCTAATGTTTTAAAAAGAATAAATTGTATTTAGGTGTTATGGATTTGCAACAGGAGTATGATAGGATTAAAATGGAAGCTTTATGGCAGTTGTTATGTGATATATGGGGCTGGTGATAGGCTTCTGAATGGAATCAAAAGTGTGTATGACTAGTGATAGGTAAATGCCCGGGCACTTAAGAATTGGGCAAATGCTCTGGGCATTTGTCCAATTTG
>JABUQX010008180.1:67500-70772 GCA_015478945.1 Trachelipus rathkii
AGGAGAATAAAATTTTTAAATATATATATATATATTATATATATATATATATATATATAACTAATATATATATACTTATATAATAATATATATATAATATATATATATTATAATATATATATATATATATATATATGAATAACAATATGGTTAGTAATGGAAAATGGAAATGATACTGAATAAAACAATACTTTACAAACATTTGTAAACTCAATTGATATTGAATGAATATAATATAATAATATATATAATATATTATATATAGTATATATATATATAATATATATTATATTATATATATATATAATATATATTTAATATATATATAATTATTATATATATATATATATATAAATATATATATATATTATATATATATATATATATATATATATATATATATATATAAAATATATATATATATAATATATATTAATATCATATATATATATTATATATATTATATATATATATAGTATATACTATATGATCAAATTTTTGCTTTGTTTGATTTACTTTGCCCATAAGATCATGGAAGAGTGAGAGCGTGTCGGCAGATCCAATTATTTGTCATCGATAGTTTAGCACTATCGATTCCGATAGTGCAAATCAATCATATGAGTAAATAAAATACCATATATTATATGTTGATAAGGAGAATTAGAGAGCACGGCTATTCAGCGCAAACAATCTTACGAGCTGCCTCCGATGTTGCGTAATAAAAACGCTTTGATTATATAATCTTCTCGGCCTCATATTTATAGTACGATTTAGATTAGCAGGTGATACGATAACGGCCATATGCGTCACGCACGGCGCGTGAGCTCAATACCACCGTGACACATAAATAACAACATGTCCTCAAATTGCCGCGCATGTTTAATTTCCAAACATTTTTAAAACACTAGTTTTTTGATGATTATGTGCACCACTTAAACAAATATTTGTTCACTGCCGTGTTTTTTTATAACTTTTAGAGATTTAGAGTTAAAATTAATTAAAAACAGAAAAGTCAATATAGTTTTAAGGATAATGAATATAGGCTATAGGAAATATATGCACATTATGATAACTTCAAAGAATAATGCAATCTTAGGCTTTTTACTGTATAAACACGATATTGTGTATGTTAGGAAGTAAACAACTATAGTACTATAAAGTTATTTTATATTTACAAAAAAAGCTTTAAATTTATGTGTGAATAGCTATCCTTATGATATTATAATTTATTATAGACGAAATTTTTATATTTTATTCATGCTTAGTATTATTTTAATAATTACATTATCACATAACTCAATTTACATATATATATATTTTATCTAGAAAAAAAACTTTAACAATAGACTAAACCATCATAGCTTCATTCAAAGAATCCTTAAACATTAAAACGAACATCATATTACTCAGGATTCCTATTTTTAATCGCGATACTCATCCTTGAGATTCATAATCTTCTGAAAATATTGTAATCGATGTTCAGATTAGTGGGGCTAATTCGTTTTACCGCATGACAGCTACTATCAGATTATTTGTCTGTTCACGACTCATGACGAATATATGTTCATTTATATTACATAAGAAAGAAAAAATAATGGAAGGTAAGAACGGAGTAAAATCGAAATGAGGATAGCTTGTACAATGAATCGATAGTTACAATATCGATTTTATTGCAGAAAAAGATATTATCGATACCTACTCGTTCCCCAGAGCCAGGAAGAAGCCAACGAAATCGAAAAATAAAATAGAGATAAGTGAGTTAATAAAAATTAAAATTATTATTCATCACAAATAAAAATGTAGTTAAGAAGTAAACACGCGATATATATACTATAAATAATAATATATATATTATATAACTATTATATATATACTATATATATATATATAACTAAATATATCATATAAATCATGAGGACATTACACTATATTTATCGTTTATTATTCGGCATATCCTACTAGGATAAATTATTAATCAAAGGAAGTCATGCAGCAAAACATTTAAGATTATTCAATGAAGAAAAATAAGCACAAATAATTGAGTTATTATATCGGATGACATGTATGAAATGTAAAATTGATCCCCCTAGAAACAATATATTAATAACATCCTATCGCGCATTGTCCCGGTGATAGTCATCGATCAACATAGAGAGTGTGTAAGTCGGTCATTGTACATTATAATGACTTGATTCCATATATTAAACCACAATCACAGGGAAAAGATAATTAGTATACGTTTAATGCAAGCTCCCACGATATTCCTCTGAGCACACATCTACCAAGCACCAAGCAACAGACGTCACCATTCTTACACTTTCACCACACAACAGCCCACAGCACACCACCACACAACGACACGACACCACGGCTTTGCTTAATCACGAAGTTGATTTAATTAATGAGACATGTTCTTTTTTTCGATCATGCCAACTTATCATTTGTCTCTAACAAGAAATATTCGCTTATATATAATTTTTATTCATTTGGTAATAATTATCAGTGAACATTTATATGTCATATACTGTTAATCAGGACAATTTGTATATCGTTAGTTTTACATTCAAGTCATTTTATCGATACTTTTAGATGTAAAATATCGGACGAGAAATTTGTTATCGATCGAGCTTCACACAATATTATCGATACTTTTAGATGTGAAAATATCGGAAAATTGAGATTTTTGCGATAATATAACCCTTTTATATATATATATAGTATATATATTAATAATAATATATATATATATAAATAAATTAATAATATTATTATTAATATAATATATATGATATTATTATTAATTAATTAATGCGTAACTTATCTCACAATATCACTCAGATACATCATACTTTTATATATTCATCTCTGAATTCCCTAAAATTTGCAAATATAATGATCATATTGCTTGTTATAGCTAGTCTATTAATAAACTAACTGATATGTATCTTTCGGGTATAAAAGAAGTAGCGTATATATATAGTGCCGGAGTATATGAGTCACGTGAAAATATCATAATACAGATCTATAACGACATATGTATTATATATATTGTACTTTTTATATGATATTTGTAGTATAGTATAGAACTGAATATATAGGTTAATTATCTTATATACACGTTGCTTATAATATATATATTATATCCATTCTATTTAAATAGATAAACGTTTCGTTAGATCGATTTTATTATATAAGTATAAGCATATATAGGATATTTTATCAGTTTGATTTTGTTCTTAGTAAGATAATAGAGTTGATTAGTAGTAATATTA
>JABUQX010008181.1:0-31797 GCA_015478945.1 Trachelipus rathkii
TCTGAGTTCTCCACTACGGCTCGAGCCCCCTAACTTGGCCGTGTAAAATACTGTGATATATATATACTAGTATTATTAAACATTAAATGAATATCATTGAGTCCAGACGGGAATCAAGAGGGGGGACGTTTTCCATACTTACTACCGTATAGGGGAGGTGGACGTAAGATGGAGATACCCCCGCGACTATACCAATTACTCCAAAAGGCGGAGGGTTCCGGGAGACCGCTCCCCGAAGGGGAGAAATAGTCCTACCTGTCGTTTCCCCGGAAGGCCGAGAAGACCCCTTAATATATAGAAATATCTATAGTATACCAATATGTAGTATTTCTATTGTTTTATATACATATATCATAAAGTAAATATATATATATATAAATACTCACCACTCACTTCCATCGGTATGCGGAGTAATATACTCACCTTTGGGGTTACTCATAGTTTTATAAAAAAAATTTAAATATAAACTCGCAACCCATTAAAAAATAAATTATGTTGCATAATATATACGATCATAAAATAGTACTAACGAAATACGCTTCACCAATATGGCATCCATTACTCTATATAAAAATGAAATTTTTATATTTGCTTATTTAATAGCTACTAAATAATTTCTAATAAAGAAATAAATAACATTATTATATAATATATATATATTACTAATCCTTTCTCACCCACTCGATAATAACCTTTCCTCACAATATTATATATATATATTTCTATATTATTATTATATTAATACGTCCTAATATGATTTATATTCTTCTTCCATTTATTGTATAACTACTTTACACCATATTATAATTATATATATATATATTATATATATATATATATAATATATATATATATATATATATATATATATATATTATATATATATATATATTAATTAATATTATATATATATTATATTAAATGGAATTACTTATTACCATATATTACAGATATGTGCATATAAGAGTTGTAAAATATATAATTAATATAATATTATTATTATATAAATATATATATATATATAATATAATATATTATATATATATATATAATTTATATATATTATATATATATATATATATATAATAAGTGATAATTCACATGATCTTGATTTATCGCGCATATCACATACTTCCCTCAATATTATCAATATTGATATGGGTTACTGAATTATTGCAATGGATACAATAAATAATTAAGTATTATTATATAAATATTTTTTTGTTTTATTTAAGTATTGTATTTTTAATTTAGTCATTTTATTTTATAATATTTACTCTAATTTAATTTAATTATAATTAAACAAGTATTTATTTTTCTTGAAAATCAAAAGCATAAAAAATTGGAAATAAGAACATTTTATATTATATTTACTAGTACATAATAGAAGCTTCAATCCACAGTCATCATAAAGAAATATAATTAACTATTATATAAGAACCAGTTATTATATTAATATATATTAATTATATAATATATATAATATTAATTTAGTATATAATAAGTTAATATATATATATATATATAATATATTATATATATATATAATATCATATATATATATTAATATAATATTAATATTTATTTAATATTATATATAATATTAATATATATATATTATATATATTATTAATTATTATAATATATATTATTATATATAATATAATATATATATAATATATATAATATATATATATATATATTATAATATATATATTAATATAATTATATAATATATATATTATTAATATATATATATTTAATATATATATTATATAATATATATATTTATTAATATATATATTATTATATGGTGATATATTATGGTTTAAAGAGACGACAACTTAATTCAATATACCTAAATATTCACATATTATCAATAATACTACAATAAGCCACAGGGATATAATAATATCATTAGGAAATTAACATTGCTGAATGTCTGGTTCCAAATTTTAGTAGGAGCGAAAAATGAAAAAATATTATATATATATATATATATATATATACTCAAAAACTCTCTAATCACAATATCTCTAAATAGGAAAAGAATAACATATTTTTGTCGTATACATAATAATTTAGATAGAGGAAATGTAAAAAATAATAAATTAAAAATATTATTGCTAATAATTATAGTAAAATTATATTGAATATAGATAGAGCCTATTTATAGATGCCTTTTAATTGGTTCTACGTAATAATATATAGCTTATCTATTATATTAAATTTTGCTATTTTTATTTTTCTTTTACTAATGAATACCCCAAGGATATAAGGTTAATATATATTATATTATATATATATATATACCGCACCGAGATTTCAGAGTAAGTCGGGGTCCTCTCGGACCTTTACCGAGGGAATACTACGGGGATAGGCAATTCTACCCCCATAATCCGGCAGGAGTGTCTCCGGAACCTAGTCCTCGCTTCATTTGGTATTATGGAGTTTATCAATCGAGGTGGTCTACTCTATATTATACCGCCCCTATCCCCTACGGTGGATTATGGAAAAAATCGAGCCATCCCTGTGTTCCTCACGTTCGAGTCTCGAGCCCACTATTACATTGCCGTTGTTATTAACTTTAATACACAAATATAAATATATTAATAATATATATTATATTAATATATAATATATTATATAGTATATATATATATATATACTAAAAAAAAGTAGACAATTTTTATTTATTTAATTTTTTATTTAATTTAAATTTAAATTTTTATCAATTTTTCTCTAACTAATAATATTTATACAACATTAAATATTTATGCATTTTACTGTTAGAACTATTTTGTAATTTTATGAGGATATTGATTATTTTATTTTTTTTTTTTTTATTTTTTTTATTTTTATTATTTTATTTAGTCAGTTTCTCGCATATAATATATTTTCTGCCAGGAGTTCCATACATGTATTTATACTTTTCCTGTAGCTATTGATTATTTCGTTATATTGGTTTGAATATTGGATCGTATGTATTAGTTGTCGCTCATAAATTACCAAACCTACATTTTCCATCACCTTGATGTTTTTTGGGTGATATCTTCCCTTTTCCATATCATTGTGGGTAGGTCTAGGTTATATTTCAATAGGTTTTAAGCGTTATTTGTGAATTTTAATATTTAACTCGTGATTGAGTTGAAATAAAAATTTTATGATTCTCAGTTTAAGAATTAAAATTTATTGCAGTTACTGGATGTCACATCTTGGTTACGAATATGTCACTCATTCATGATTAATAAGACTAACTCTCTGTGCCTATCTACACACTTCCAGGATTGATCTCACTGAAACATAAGTATAAAATATCTGATGAAAGAACACACAAAGAAACTATTTGCGCGACTATACATATTATCAGTCGGGTAATCTAAAACAAATTATACATTTATGATTGACGTTTTACACCACAACACTTATTTAAAAGACACTCATTTATATATATTTGTTAGATTATTATTTTGTGAAATTTATTCTTACTAATATAACAACTTTTAAATAATATATAATATATTCACACTCTCTACTATATATTATATTATGTTATTATAAATTTATTTTCACTATGTTAACTAAAACTATATAATTTTAGATAATTATACAATTCATTTATTTTTTCATAATAACTAAATATCTTAATCTTATCTAAGTAAAAAAAGAGTTCCACATTATATTTTATACACCTATTGAGTGTCGTTTGACACTGTTCATTGTGAGTTACAAGAATTTAAGTTTGTATTTTAAATCAATAGGCTTTAGCTTAACATAGGAATTTGCTGAGTTAATTCAACATAAGAGCCTTATATATTATAATATATTATTTTAGTAAATATTATATATATATATGATTAATATAATATAATTTATTTATTTTTATTGTATTAATTTATATTAAAAATAAATGTATATATTATAATATAATAAATATTAAACAATAAATTTTTAAAATATTAATTATATAAATATATAAAAAAATTATTTTTTATATAAAATATGTTTCTATATGTATATAGATTTTTATATTTATAATATTGTATATTAAATATTAATAATATATAATTATTATTTTTAATATATTTCAACTTGTATTGAAATTAAATTGGTAAAAATAAATTCCTTTCATTTTAAAAATATCTTGAATAAAAACAAACTTAAAAAATTAAAAATCATATTTTAATTTTAACAAAATACATGTATTATTATTATTTATATATTATTAAATAGTAGCTTTAAAGAATATGATTTATTGAATCAAAATGATTAGAATTATATTATATTTATATATTATTATATAGTTATGTAAAATGTTTGAAATTATATATGAAATATGAGATTATTATTATTATTTTATTTACAAATTCCGATATTACAAAATATAGGGACAAAAAAGCTATATATATAATTTAATTGGAGGTTATATAGGGATATAGGTTTGTGTATGAGGGGTATTGACTGTATATTGGAGTGATGGTGAGATTGGGGAGAATGCGTCTGGAAGCAGGGAAAATTGTCCGAGTGCAATACTGCCCCTCTACTTTAGCGAAATATAAAAATCATAGAAAACTAGAAAATTGAATTATATTATGAGGATATTAACTATATGTTTTTATTATATTTATTATTTTATATTATATCTATATTTATATGTAATGTATGTTTTAATATAAATATATATAATTTAATTTATTATAATGTTTACAATCTAGAAATATCAATTATAGTATATATGAATATGTGTATGATATTAGTCTAATAGTGTATAGGTATTTATATAATAAATAAGATATAAAAAAAAGAGACATTAGCAAAGTATTATGAAATATTAATAATATAAAATGTTAAATATATATATATTATTATTATAATAATGATTAGAAGTCAGGAGATTGAACGATATTTAAATTTTTCAATAAATTCTCAATATCACATCTTTATTCACCATATTATAGGCTTAGAAATATATAAATAAATTCACTTATTATAGATATTTTATTATTAATTAATGAGTTTTAGGTAAAGTAAATTAATTAATAAATTTTTTTGATTATTAATTCTTACGATTATTGATGAGTTCATATTTT
Organism: Trachelipus rathkii; assembly: GCA_015478945.1. Lineage (NCBI taxonomy): Eukaryota > Metazoa > Arthropoda > Malacostraca > Isopoda > Trachelipodidae > Trachelipus > Trachelipus rathkii. Next base: position 5,091 of record JABUQX010008181.1, read on the forward strand.
GAGTTAATTATTGCTACGTGGATAGGCCTATACAGTAATATAGATACACAGTAAAAATTTGTATATAAATTACCTTATATATATATTCATTTATATATTCATTTTTATTAAGGTTCGAATATAAATAATTCATATATCACTCTTTTTATAATTTATTATTAATTCACATTAGATATAAAGATAAAAAATTACGCAACTAACAGGAGCGAGCTTGTCAGACCGGCGGACCCGAAGACTAAGCAATATAAAAAAAATTTTCTAAAAACGAGCGAATTTCCTTTGTATATTCGTTCATTTTTTCAAAATCAGTGAGTTGAAGCATACCTTGCAACGACGTTTTAGATATTTGGCTAGTGGTAAATACATTTCTACGTTTTCAAAATATTTCGTTCATTTACATCGGAAAAGATATTATTTTAAAAAGTTGCAAATCGGTAGTAAATAATAGTCCAAGCCTTAATGTAGATCGCGTTTATATATATATATTATCTTATATTTATATATATATTCTCTATCATTTATATACCTTTATAAGCTATAATCATATATATATAATAATATATATCATTATATATAATAAATATTATATTATTATATACTTCTATTAATTTAGTATACGTATAGTATATATTTGTATTTATATATATATATATATATATATAGTACTATATATCCTATTATAATATATATATAAATATATATATATATATATTATATAATAAGTTTTCATATATATATAGCTATATATATAGTATACTATATATATATTATATATACTCTATATATTAATATTATATTATATAATCATATATATATATACTATATATATATATTATTATTATTAATCTCTATATAATTATATATTATATTATATATTATATAATAAGTAGTAGGAGAGTCATTTTGGACACCGTAGCTCCGCCGCCCTTTTTGGAGCCTGACTGACCGCTGGTCATTTTGACCAACGGTAATTTTTACTGAACCTTGACCTTTTTGGGCCCAATTTTTACCTGTCTTGACCTTTTTGGGGCTGACCTTTTTTTGGCTATCCGGTAATCTTTTGGAATACTCAGCTTAACCTCTATGGGTGTTTTTAGTGTCTTTTTTTTTTTATTTCGTTTGTTTATTTTTTTAGATTTATTTATGTTATTTATTTTTTTATTTTTTAGATATGTTTTTAATATTTTAATTATTTTTTTATTTTATTTTTTTTTTTTTTCACGGATTTCCCCCACCCCCCTTAAGGGTGGGGGGGCGTTTCGGAGTTCACCACCGCGTTTTCGCTTACCGCAAGGCCCCCGCCGAAACCGCGCCGAACCGCGCAGCACCGCACCGCAACACACTGCACCAAGCCGGACCGTTTTTTTTCGCTGTTTCGCATCCTCGCGTTTTTTTATAACTCATGAATGTATTTTATATCCACGAATGCATCCATAGACTCATACCACCCTTATACACCACACACCCTCTAACATCTCCAGTCCTTCGCCTCCTAATCCCGTTATTCACCGTTCTCTAATACCCATTCCATTTCAACCCGTGACTGCTTATCTGTCTGTGCTTTCCAAGGAGGTATTCAATCCCTATACCATTAAGTTTTCATTGAATCTATTTTCAAAATTTGCCTTTCACTATATATATATAATAATAATTATATATATATATATATATATATTAATTTTTATATAATATATATATTATATTTGATATATAATATATATATAGTCTATATATATATATATTAATTATAATATATATATATTAATAGTTGAGATTTGTACTCTTCTGGAAGGTTTCACAGGTTTATCCTGAAAACCCATTGGGGTCCTTCTTTAAGGACTGGGTCCGACCAACATGTCCTTTTATACTACTACTTAGTCATGTATATGTATCATGCTTTTGCGCATACATGTATATGCATCATGCGCATGCGCATAACATCTTCTATCTTCTGAATGCGAATCATCCCACCACAGAAAATAACAAAGGATTGTGGGAATTTAAGAGAAATGTGACCTATCCGAGCAACTACGCGAACTAGGAAAACTTTCGACACCGTAAGCCTCTTAAGGTAAGTGTTTCGACTTAACTATTTGGCTCCGTCTGAATGCCCTTTAATATTAAAAAAAAATTTACTTTATAATAATATAAATCATTTTTTTTGCATACAAAAATTTTGGAAATAGCTATTTCCATATTAAAAGTTTAGAAAAAGCGCATCTCGATTTTGCAATATTTATATATAATGCATTTAATCATATATATATATATATAATATATTATATATATATATAGGTATATATAGTATATATAATATATAATAATATATAATACCTATATATAATATTATAATATAAATATAAAATATATAATATAATATATAATTATGTATTAATAGTATATTTATATATTAATAATAATTATTAATATATAATATAATATATATATATATATAATAATATATATATATATAATATTATATATTATATTAATATTAGTATATATATACAACGAAGAGAGGAGAGTAAAATACAATAACATACCATACACAAACACACATACATATAAACATACTTCACACACAATCACACATACACACACACAACACACCGTTACGCTACTTATAACACAACACACACACAACACCACAAAGCCACCACGCTATGATATCTTATATTCACACACACACCAATAACACCCACCCATCAGACACTTAACACTACACATCTGCACCTACACACACACATGCACTAGACACATACACACCCCACACAACCGCATACACATGTTTTCGGTCCTTAACCTATGGTTTTCATATATGTAACCTAGCTCACACCTAAACCTGCGTCTTACATCACATCTTAATGACAGACTTATATAACACACACGCACACCCGCTAGGATTATTTATACACACAACACAACAGTCATACGCTAGGGCTTTATACATACTTACACTACCCATAAGGTGCACTTACTCTCACATACCTTATACCTACTCAACACAAGACACACATAACCTTAACACATAACATCCACCATTGATACATAATCACCCTCAGTCCGTAGCTCACAACCATAAACCTACCACACACACACCACCACATATACTATAATATATATATATATATATATATATATATATATATATAATAATTATATATATTACCTTTTATATATATCTATATATATATTATATATATAAATAATATAATATATATATATATATATATAACTATTATATATATATATACAATCCTTTTACTTAAAAAAAATGAGTCATGTATCAGGGAACGGTATCCAGAGAAGCGTTTGGGGGGGTAAAGCTCCATCAGCGACTAATTCACAAATTGAATCCCGTCCGAGTACAGGAGGGCCTATATTGTTTGAGAATATTACACTCTAAACCAGGAATAAGCTGACCAATCAACATTAAAAATTAGAATCTAATTTAAAGAGTTATTCCAATATAATAAATGAAAAAAGAATGGAGAATGAGAAAGAGAAGAAATAAAAATCAGAGTGTTCTGATATTATATCTCTTATCATTTATATATTTTACTACAACTGTAAACGAAATTTTATTAAAATAACATTAAACAATTACATACCTTAAAGTCAGTAAATTCAGTAATCAATAAGAGGTGTTACCTAACACCAAGAGAGGATATAATGCTTTTGTTTTACTGCTTTACTGCTTTAACTTCATGTTTACTGCTTTAACTGCATGTTTTACCTGTTTTATGCTTATATGTTTTTACTAGCTTTAACTCACAATATTTATTGAACATTTACATACCTAAAAGAACAGTGAAATCAGTAAACAATCAATAGAGGTGTGTTTACCTTTATACACCTAGGGGGATTAAAGTTCATTGCTTTTGTTTTCAACCCGCGCTTTACTGATTTAGTAAATCATGTTTTTTACTGCTTTAAAAACATGTTTTACCTCGCGCTTTACTCATATGTTTTACTGTTTTAACTCACATATTCATTTTTAAGCATACAATCCTAAAACAGCAAGTAAATCAGTACATCATTTATAGAGGTGTTACCTAAAAAAGGGGGGATTAGTATGCTTTTGTTTTTACTTGCTTTACCTGCTTTATACTCAATGTTTTACCCTGCTATTAAGCATCTAGTTTTTCTGCTTTAACATTTCTGAGCTTTAACTGCTTTAACATTCCTGCTTTTACTGTTTTAACTTTCTGCTTTTACGGCTTTAACTCATATATTTATTAACTATTATGTTTTTAATTTTTTGTTTTAATAACCTTTTATTTATTGTTATTATGGTTATTTTTATGTTATTTTTATTATTATTCGGTATTTATATTTTATAATTATTTTATTTTTATTATTTTTATATACTTATGTTATTTAACTTCAATGTCCTATTGGTATTATTTAATTTTTAGAACACTACTAACACTACGTAGTCGTGCGCACACCAGCGACAGCACACACAACATTCACAACACACACACACACACACACACACACAGACCACACACACACACACTTATAACACTTTATACACACATTCACTTTGACACTTATACACACATTCACTATGAACTCATTTACATTTTCCCATAGACACTTATCATTTACACTTATCATTTACACTTAGCTTTTACACATAACAACTAAATACACTTATACATCGAACACATTCACTCTGATACTTATAACACACATTCACTATGTACTTATACACACATCACTATGACACTTACATTTATTCATAGACACTTAACTTACATTTACACCTATACACATGCGGTCACACACACAGACACTTAACCCTTATACACAATTCACTATGATACTTATAAGAGCACATCACTATGACACATTACATTGTCACTAGACACTACATTTAACTTACACTCACACACAGATTTACTTTCACTCACATCATTGTACCAGTACAGATTTACTTACACCTACACAGATTTACTTACACACAAGCAGATTAACTTTACAATAACACAGATTTACTTACACACAGAACAGATTTACTACACTACGCACACAGATTATCATCACAAACTGTTGGAATACTTGCACTACATCACACCAAGGACACACACACACACACAACACACACACAACACTACACACACACATCACACCCCAGGAAGTGACGACGCGCACACTCACACATATAAAGCGTATAATATTTTGTTTATTTAAGAGAAAAAATTTCTAAAAGAAGAAAAGCCAATTTATTTATAGTTTTAATGTTTAGAATAATGAAGACACGTACATTTATATTAACTACTATAGATTCATAGTATAGATTGATCTAAAATTATTTCAAGTTTATCTTAAAACTTCTATAATAAGATCAATCATTATCTTTGAACAAAGAATTTAATTAACTGTTTAATAACTGATTTTTGTTTATAAATTTTTAACTATCAGTTTTAAAATAACTTTTTCTAAATTTTAATGAAAATTTTGATTAAAACATTATATTTTAACGTACCGTTAAGCAAGTAATCTAGTAATCGAGTAAAGCCAAGCCCCTAGCTAATCCGCCTCTACATCAAAGCGAGTGCACCACGTTTTTGTTCATACTGACTCTACTGACTTTAATCATCTTTGAGCCATGATATAAGTATTTCAAAGATATCTCGTATATCAATGTTTTATCTCTGCTAGCAAAACGATATATTGTTATTAAAATCATTCTATGTTTTTTTTTAAAAATACAATTATTTCACTTACATTAATAATTATTAACATTAAGTAACAATTAAATCATTTCAAAGTTTTTAAATAATTAGGGATATATCTATATTATTGATTATTAAATACTATGTACGATTGACAATCCATCACGTTTTATGTATATTATACACAACTACCCTCTTATCTCCTTATCTAGTATGGAGTTTGCGAAACTGACCTCGTTCTGTTCTGGTAGTAGAAAATGTGTGTGAAAATAATGTGGACGTACTTATAGGTCTGATTAATTAGGTAATCCTTTATATGTAAACACGGCGAATTTATGTGAGGCCGTAAATTCCGATGTCATAGAGATTATAGGTTATCAAGATCTGACGCTTTGTGTTTCCTGGGTAATTATTGTGTGTGCTAGGAGTACTAGGTCTACGTGGATTAGTAGGGTCCTTATAGGTAATTGTAGGACATAAAGTTTAGTGGAAAAGCTTTTTGTATAGCGGGCTAATTTAATCTAATCACCGAGATCAAAAAGGTAAATTACCGGTATGAGGACAAAGAATCATTTATTATTATTTTGTATAAACTATAATTCAACTGAAACATGCTGGATCGGAAAGATCCTTTAAGCAAGTAAGTAAAAAAGGAAATGTTTTCCTTACTTGTTATTTGGTCGGGGTAATCCTTATCTCTATATGCACCTCGTATGTGATTGGTCGACGTAATTTATATCGTCTGGTGTTGGGAAAAATTAACTTATGGTTCTTCTGACTTGTATTTTGAGCCGGTGTGTGTTTTATTATCTTTTAGCCCAAACTCATTTATAAAATACATTTGTTCTCTATTTTAGCTGTTAAGCAGTGCACAAGTTATCTGATTTGTTTTAAAAAAGTGTTTATTTTTACTAAGTGTATAATCATAGATTATAAAATACTTACATTGAGATACTATATTATTAATATTCACTAGAATAAGATTAATAATTAATCAGATCATAGTTCATAAGCTAAACCACCAGGGCTCAGCCATGAGCCCCACCCGCAAAGGCAGCCCACCCCGCACCCCGCACCCGAGGTTGCGACCTGGCGCATCCTCGGTCACTCACGTGCGACCGCAGGCGCAATATTTCCGCGTTCTCCGCCCTGCCTGCGGTGCGCCCGCAGGGCGCATGACCTTCCCGCGTCTGATTATTTTTAGAAACACCAGCACCACACACGCACAACAGTCACTACACACACATTACACACACACACACACACCACACGACACACCCACAACAACCACACCATCGACGCGACCACAGGACTCACTTACAATATAACGTTATTATATTATTAAACATTTTAGTATTTATCATTTTATTATTATAGCTATAGTGTTAATTTACTTCAATCCTATTGTTATTATTATTTAAAGTAACACACATACACACACAACACAACAACACGCCACTACAACACCGCACACTCACTTCACATATAAGCGTATAATTATTAAAACATTTTATTTTATTTTATTATTCATGACTTAGTGATTATTTAACCTTCTGCCTAATTGTTCATTTTATTTAGAATTCTCTTACTTTTACTGACACACAAACCACAACTACCACATAACACAACACACCACACAACACACCACACACACACATCACCACACACATTCATCTTATCATCCACCAGCGAGCGCACACCCCACTGTCACATACGTGACACCCAACCACTCGATTTTTGATCCTCCAACTTTGATCCTCACGCTTTATGATGCCCACTTTGATGTCTCAGTTTTGATGCCTCATCTTTGATGCTTCAGCTTTTGATGCCTCAACTCTTGATACCTCATTTTGATGCCCTCAGCTTTGATGCCTCAAATTTAATAACTTAGCTTTGGTACTATCAGCATTTAGTGGTTCATCTTTGAATGACTCATACTTTGATGCGTACATCTTTGAAACTATTTGATGATTCCAGGCTTATAAGCAGTTACACTTACGCTATAGACACTTACACTTACAACTTATACACACATACCTATCATCTCTTATTCACACATACCGCAGTTTATACAATAGACATCTTTAGGGAGTTCACCCATTTAGACACTTACACTCACCACAGACACTTACACTTACCTATACTTATTATATATACATTAATAATATATTATAATAATAATGGATATATATAAGATAATCGTATTGTACTATTTTATATATAGATATATATTATATAATCATTATATTAATAAATATTTCGTTTGATTATAAATATCTGTCGGACCTGCGGGCGCACGCGGGAACGCGGAAATATTGCGGCCCTGCGGGCGCACGCAGCGCACGGTCCGCGCCGGGACACGCCTTCGGTTGCGGGTTGGCTGCCTTTACGCGGGTGGGCTCATACTGAGTACCTGGTAGGTATGCCTTATGAACTAGTGCAATTAATATTTATCTAAGTTCTAGTGAATCATAATCTATTCCTCAATGTAAGTATTTATTGTAAATATGATATACACTAGTAAAAATAAAACACTTTGAATACAAATCAGATAACTGTGCACCGCTTAAAACAGCTAAAAGAACTATGATTTTAAAATGAGTTTGGGAATAAAAGATAATAAACACACCACCTGCTCAAATACAAGTAGAAAGAACAAAGTTTAAAACCAAAACGACGATAAAAGAAGTCTCGAAGAAACCATCTTCCCGTAGCCATATAAGAGAAGTAAGGTGGATAAAAAAATTACCATCTAGACACCGACCTATTCACTGCGTAAAGCGAAACCTGACCGGCGGCAAGGCGCAAGATCTTCCTGATCCAGCATGTTTCAGTTGAAATATAGTTAAATAGATAATACAATGATTCTTGGTCTATTACGGAAAATTCTTTTGACCTGGTATTAGGATTAAATTAGCCCGTCTACATAAAAAGGCTTATCACCTACCAATATTATGCCTAAATTTATAGGCAAAAAAACTCCATTGCATGTTTTTTTTAGAAGTGATTTGAAAGTTTTGAAATATAGTTTTTGACAATGGAATTAGGCTATGTCGCGACGCCCGGGTTGTACAAAAAGGATTATCACTAAATGTATGTAGGACTTAAAGTTGTCTACTTTATACCATATATTACATCTCGATTGTTATTTTAACTCAGATAAAGAAGTAAGGTTAAAAGTTCTGTTAAACTATATTCGGCGTGATTTATGTGTAGTATTTGAGTATGGGTAGTAGTTGATTGTTTATTTCATCATCGTAGATTATTCAAGTGTGTAGATTGACAATTTGGTCATGCACGAGCAATAGATAACAAACTATCCATAATGAGATAAAGAAAAACCCGGAATTATGAAAATAGCCTTGAAATATTTTCTCTCAGTTGAGATTAAAACAGACCGTAAATAACTGCCAACAAGTTCTCTATCAGATAATCTGCTTATGTATTTATTAATATAATTACTTAGAGAGGTGATTTAAAATTAAATTCTGATTATTTTCGTAGGGCGAGAGAAGTCATTCTTAATATATGTTATATTTTATGGAGACTATATCTTACATTGTCTAAAGATAGTTTTAGATAGTACAGCATATCAGACAATTATAACGTGGCATTACTAGACTTTGATCGCTCAGATGATTTTGTTGCTAAGAGAAGGGAGGCCTATGGTGTACTGATTTCTAAATACTGGGAATTGTCATTGCTCTTTATAGGCCTGTATACGTTAAAATGATTGGAATTACAATTAAAGCTTATTCGTGTTAATAAAAATTGTCACTAAAAAACATGAACATATTATTTTAAAACTTGATAGTTAAAAAATTTATAAACAAAAAAGTATAACGACTGGCTAATAATAAAATTCTTTTTAGTAAAGATAATTGATTCGCACATTTAATTAATATGAACGTTTTAAGAACTTTGAAATAACTTTAGTTATAAATTTTTTTTAATAAGCAACTGTTACGTGTTTAATTAAAAATCATTAAATGTTATTAATAAATATATCGTTAATATGATGTGAGTGTTGCGTGGTGTTGTGTAGTGTGTGGTGTTGTGTTGGTGTGTGTGTGTGTGTGTGTATCTGATAGGCGAGTGTAAGAAAGTCTGTGTGTGTAAGTAACTCTGTTGTATGAGCTGGTAGTAAATTGCTGTGTGATGTAGAGTATTACTTGTGACGTGCGTGAGTAAGTAATATTCTGTGTGAGTGTTGAAGTTAAATCTGGTGTGTATGTGTACCACGTATGTATCTTTAATGTGGAAACGTGCTCTAGTGGATATGAATTTTGGGATAAGTGTGCGATGACGGGAGAGAAATTATTTTATCGGTGTCTATTTATGGTGCAACTTAGTGATATCTTTTCTAACTTGTATTTGTGTGTGAGAAGCAGGGTTGGTAGTGTTTATTAATCTTTTAGAGCCAATGTTGCTCGATTGTGACCTGCATGTGTATAAGTGTAATATAGTTGTCTTATATGGATGGAGTCTATGTAAGTGTTCCATAGGGTGAACCTAGTGGTGTATTAAGCCTGAGGTGTCATAGTAAGAATCGTGGTGATATAGAGTTATCATAGAGTGAATTGCTGGTGTTGATATGTAAATTAAAGTGTAAGGTGACTGTAAGTGTGACCGAATTATAAGGTAAAGTGTATGTAAAGTGTCTATGGAAATGTAAGTGTTCATCAGTGAATTTGTAATAAGTGTCAATGAGTGAATGTGTATAAGTGTAAGTGGGTGTGGTGTGTTGTCTGTGTGTGTGTGAGTGTGTGTGTGTGTGTGTGTGGTGTGGTGTGTGTGTGCGTGTGTGTGCGCACGCTCACGTGTGTAGGTGTGTTTTAAATAATATAACAATAGGCAATGAAGTAAATAACACTAAGTATAATAAAAAGTAATAAAATAAAATGATAAATATATCTATTATATAATGATAATAAAAAATATATAATAATATAAAGATAAAAAAAGTATTTAAAACAAAATAACAAAACATAATGTTAATAAAATATATGCAATTAAAGCAGTAAAGCAGCAAGTTAATGAAACAGTAAAGCAGAAAGTTAAAGCAGTAAACAGAAAGTTAAAGCAGTAGTAAAACATGAGTTAAGCAGTAAACCTGAGTTAAAGCAGTAAAGGGCGGTAAAACAAAAGATACTATAAGCCCCCTTTTTGTTAGTAACACCTTATTGAGATTTTAGCTGGATTTAGAGCTGCTTTAAGGTATGTATGTTAAAATGAATATGTGAGTTAAAACAGTAAAACATATGAGTTGATAAGCAGTAAAACATGATGTTAAAGCAGGAAAACAATGAGTTAAAGCGTAAAGGGCGTAACAAAGCCATACTAATTCCCCCTAGGGTTAGTAACACCTCTATGATTTACTGATTTACTGCTTTAAAGGTTGTAATGTTAATAAATAAGGGGGGGGTGTGAGTTAAAGCAGTAAACATATAAGTTAAAACAAGTAAAACATGAGTTAAAGCAGAAAACATGAGTTAATAAAAGCAAGTAAGTCAGTAAGAACAGAAAGCATACTAATCCCCTCTTGGTGTTAGGTAACCCTGGGTTGATTACTGATTTACTGCTTTAAGGTATGTAATGTTAATGTTTTTTAATAACATTATCGTACAGTTTGTAGTAAAAGTTACTTTATTTTCTAGGAAGAAATGGAGTTTTTTTTTCTTCCTTTCTCTCATTCCTCATTCTTTTTCTTTATTTTATATTTGCATAACTTCTTAAATAGAATTTGCTCATTTTGTTGTAAATGTTTTGCGTCCATTCTTTCTGGTTTGGTGTAACTACATGGCCTCAGTACTACGACTCATCAGTTGTGAATTAGTCGCTGAAGGATGCTTTACCCAAACGCGTCTCTGGATACGTTCCCTGGATACTAGTGACATCATTTATTTTAATTGTAAAAGGTAGTATAATATATAAATTCTTACTTATTAATTTATTGTTTATAGTATATATATAATATATCTACTAGTACTATATTATAATATACTATTAATATATAACGGTATATAGCTATATTATAGTATATTGATAGTTGTTGTGTGTGTGTAGTGTAGGTGTGAGCTACGGCTGGTATTCAGGTATCTAAAGGGTGGATGTATGTCGCTAGTGTCATAAAGTGCTGCTTGTGTGTGTAGAGTATAAGGTTGAGGCGGAGTAAGATGCCATAATGGGTAGGTGTATGTGTGTGAGAATCAGCATTTAGATTAGTGTGTGTGTGTGGTGTATAAATAGCCTGAGTGAGTGGGCGAATGTGTGCATAAGTGTCATAGTGTGTGTAGCCGTGGGTGTAGGTGTGAGCTAGGGTTGGTGTATGTATCCATGGCAGGGTCGGTAAGGGTGGGTGTGTGTATTATGAGGGTGGGTGTTATGTGTCCTAGGCATGTGTGTGTTGTAGGTGCAGATGTGGAGTGTAAGTGTCTTATGGTGGATGGTATGTTGTTAGTGTGTGTATATGAGTTATCTGCGTGGAGGCGGTGTGTGGTAGTTGGATGTGTGTGTGTAATAAGTAGCGTATACGGGGGGTTGTGTGTGTGTGTGTATAGTTGTGAAGTGTGTGAAGTTATGTTTTAATATGTATGTGTTGTGTATGTAGGATGTAAATAAGCGATTTTTAACCTCTCTCTCTCGACTCTGATTGGGTAGTTATAATACTATATATAGGCTAGGTAAGGAATTATAAATATATTAAAGTTTATATATATGATATAATATAATAATAAAAATAATAATGTTATATATATAAAATTTATAACCACCAAATCTCTATCCCATGAAATGAGGAATGGCATGCTACAATAGAATTATTTCGTGCATTTTCTTTGATAACCATGGCTTAAGGATGACTAAAACACATATAAAAATAATAAAAATTTGTTAATAAGAAATTTACTAATAATATAGTTAAGTGTAGTGTTATTCGTATACGCTCAGTGATTATGATGTATAAGTATAGTGTATAGTATGTATTGTTAGTGTAGTAGTGTGTATTGTTTTATGGTAGTTTGAATTCGTGTATTGATAATGTTATAAGTGCGTTGATTGTTGATAATATGTATTATATTAATTATCGCTATATATTATAGGGTATATTTGAGGGTATTAGTAGGGTATATGAGCGGAGTGGTGTCTATTATGAGTAAATGAAGTAAAATCATGAGTTCGCTGATTTCTAAACGTGTTAATATGGAAAATAGCTAATTTCCAAAATTTTTGTTGCAATAGGAAAATGATTATATAGTAGAGTAACATTTGTTTCATATAGTTGGAAGGCATTCAGAGCGGAGCCAATTAGGTTAAGTCCGAATCACTTCCTTAAGAGGCTACGGATCGAGTTCCATTGGTTAGTGACTGGTATAGGTCAAATTTTTTAAATTCCGGCCGACGATTCCTTTGTTCATGTTCTTGTGGGTGGGATGTAATTCGCGTCCCACAGGGTAGAACCGTATTGTTGCGCAGGTGCGCACGATGATGCGTATAGCATGTATGGCAAACGCATGGTACATATACATGACTAAGTAGTAGTATAAAACAAATGAACATGTTGGCGACCATTCCTGTATATATCAGGCCCAATGGGTTTCAGGATACTGTAAACTCTCAGAAAGTACAAGAGCTTAACTTATATATAAGTATATATTATAATGGTAGATCATTAATATATATATTATTCTGTTATTAATATAATTTTTATATTTATTATATTATTAATAATATTATATATTATATATATGTATTATATATAATTGTTATATATTAGTAAAATTACTGTTAATATATTAGTATTGATATACTATTTAGGATGAGGTAATGTTGTCGAAAGAGCAATTTGATATAGGTATATGTATTTCAAATGAAACTAAGTGTGATAAGATTTGGAGGGTCGTGATTGAGGAATAGGATCACATTATCCATATGGCACGAACACTGCATCAGAACAAAGCGAGATGTAAACCAGTCACGGAATAGGATAGGGTATAAGGAGTATATAATCGGTGAATTCACGAGATAGGAGGGAAGAGGAGAACTGGAGATGAAGAGAGTGTGATTGTGGAGTATTCAGTGGTGCACGTGACTCATAATACTATTCGAGCACCATTAGTGGAGATATCTCGAAAGATACAGTTCATGTATTTTAGATAGTATAGAAAGAAGAATCGAACTCGCGCGAGGAAGGCGGAAGAGTGAATAGATTGCGAAACAAGCGAAAAAAACGGAATAGGCTTGGTGGCATGCGGATGCGGGTGTCGAGATGCGGTGGCGGTGCAATGCGCGATTTCGGCGCGCGTATTCGGCTGGGGCCTCTCGTTCGTAGTAAGCGAAACGCTGTTTGGTGAACTCCGAACCCGCCCCCCCACCCTTAAGGGGGGTGGGGGAAATCCGTGAAAAAAAAAAAATAAATAAATAAAAAAATAAAATAAATAAAGTCTAAAAATTAAAAAAAAATAAATAAATAAAATATAAAAATAAAAAAAAAAAAAAAAAAGCAACTAAAAAACACCATGAAGGTAGCTGAGTATTCCAAAAATTACGGTGCCAAAAAGGTCAAGCCCCAAAAATGGTCAGAGGACAGCAAAAAGGTCAAAGCCCCAAAAAGGTCAGGTCAGGTAAAATATTCCGTTGGTCAAAATGACCGGCGGTCAGTCAAGGTCAAAAAGGGGGCGGAGCTACGGGTTCCAATATGGCCCTCCTACATTTTCAGCACACTGACCACTATATATACTATATATACTATATATATACGGTCGAAGCCGTCTAATACTATATAGTAGGTGATATATATATATTATATATATTATATATAATATATATAATATTATATATATATACCTATAACCACTCATATATATATATATATATAATTATATATAACTATATATATATCATGTTATATTCATATAATAATATTATTATCATAATTATAGTTATATATATATATACTTATTCAAATATATATATAGTATATAGGTATACTTATATATATAATTAATAGTTATAATATTATTATATATATATATAGTATATCCCTCTATAAAAAACTGTACATTTATTTTATGTTATATCCCACATATAACTCAATTATATTGTGAGGGGTATTCTCTCTAATAGTGATTAGTAAACGCCTCGAAAGATCTTTCTGACACAATATTATAAAAACAGAATATTGTTGCCAATATAGGAAAACAAAGGTCGTTGTCGTTGTTCAAAGTATGGTTTTCGTGTGCAACTCTTATATACAATGTCAGACGAAGAGGCCAGGGAGCTGAACCACTGGAGACTATAACTTATGAGAGTAGCTTATTATACTTTATATTTTGAATTCATTAGTCATTATATTTATATTATTTCACTTTAATTCTCAAAGCTAAGTGATTCGGGTATATCTTGGGGTGTCGTTCTAATAGTAATGGAAGGTTAGAGGGGGAGAGACGATATTCTATAGTCCTCAGAACGTTTCATTTATCACTCATCATTTTTATATTGTCTATAATTTAATTAAGACACTTATAATTAATAACATTAAAATAGATTATAAAACTTAACTGAGTTATTGCTATATTTATTGATATATAAGTATTACTACGTTATGGAGAGATTTATTGTTGTATTAATTGTTTAATTATTATATTAGTAAATATATTATTATTTATCCTGAAATATAATATAGATTTGGGAAGTCTATAAAACAGACTACCTCTACGAGATAAACTCCAAGACGTTAAGAAAAAAATCATTCTACTCGTGCTCAGTCACGAGTAACCATTATAGAATGATCATATTTTTGCAAATTTCATAATGTTACGATAAATTACGTCATCACTCATTACTTTTTTGTATCGAAAAGTTTAGTGTCTCACAATATAGTAATGAAATTATAACACTATTCAATAATTAATATATACTAGAATTATGCTCAAAATTAAAATAATGAATAAAGGTATATTAGCAATAAACCTAGTCATATTAAAATATAATTGATCAATAACTTCATTACCAATTAAAATTGGCGGCAATTTATTATGCACCCATACAGTCGAACATTATGCGGAGATGTTGTATGCTTAATGAATTGTGATATATTAGAAAGTCACCACAAATGTTTTTTTGTAATCAATTTCTAGGTTTGCATTGTATCAGTTAATCTCACTGGAATAGAGACACTTCTAGCTTTCCTACAGAGTTCAAAGCATACTATTTATCCATCATTCAAGAAGTGTAATGAAAACAAATTAAAATATAAAAAGAATTTACATAACACGCTCTCATAACCTGAGATAAGGAAAGAGTTAAGACTGTTAATAATTATATATATATATATATAAAAAAAAAATCATTGATATCATGAAATAAAAGAATTTCCCCAAAAATAGTGAGGAAAGTATAAAATCTCCTGAACTTAGGTGCATACTCATACCATTTTAGGAATTAAAAGTATATGTATGTTATGTGATAATTAATGGTATATATATAGATGTATATATACTTTTAATTATTTATATATATAATATAATATATATTATGATATTTTAAGGTAGTGAGTCTAAGTTATATACCTGAGTCTAATATAGTTATATAATATAGTATACTATATATAGACGCATATAGAGAGATGTATGAAGAGAGAGATGACGTAGAGAGAGACACAAGATTATTTAAAACTGTTATGAACTCTCCTGTAAGAAGTCGATTCTATCAGTACATGACATCCAAAATTGCAGTTTTTGTCTTTCTTTTGAGGGAACTACATATTATTATTATGTCCTTTATCTCTAAATAAATCAACAAAATGTTCTTTAATGTTGACATTTATTACTTCTCTTGTATTGTATCAGAATTATTTTCTCTTTATTTCCTTGCTCGTTATAAAATTTACTTCGAATTTGATGGACAACCCTTTTAAAGGTTTCTGGTTTTGGATATAAATTTTAATTTAAATTTTCATTTTGCCAATTAATGTGTATCAAATAATGTGAATGTGACGAGTGGACTCACTTCATTAGTTTTTCTCTCCGGCAAAATTTACTTTTCTGACCAGGACTCATTTTGATCATCGAGTCACTCGAGTCCACTAGTCGCTCAATGGTCAGTACTTGACTCGATTGACTCAGTGATTAAAATACAAAAGTCGTGTAAGTTAATCTAACCGAATTAACAAAACTTATCATAACCTGGACTTAGAGACCGTGTAAGTCAACGTAACATACCTTACACGGTCTCTACGTCCAGGTTACAAGTTTTGTTAATTAAATGCCGTGAATGAGTCAATCGACTCAAGTACTGACCATTGAGTGAGTTGAGAGACTCGAGTGACTCGAAGATCAAAAATGAGTCCTGGTCAGAAAAGTAAATTTTGCTGTATATATATATATATATATATATATATATATATATATATTAGGGATGCACCGGATCTCCGGTTCCGGCTCCGGCTTGGCCGGAGTTCCGGCCTTTTTAAAGATCTCCGGCTCCGGCCGGAGACCACTAGTCTCCGGCTTTCTCCGGCCGGAGACCAATATTTTTAAAAGGTAGTTTTGAGAATAAAAATAATTATAATTCATTGAAAGTAATAATGAGACATTTAATGAAATAAATTTATTTAGAAGAACTGATTCATGCAAAAATTGTAAAAATATTATTTTAATTTTTTTTGCTGTAGTGATAGTATTCTCAATTTTACATTAAAGCATAATACTTAAATAATATAATAATAATATGAATGGGCCTATATGACACCATTTACTAAATTGACTAATTATTTTGATAAACTACTTAAAAGGGTTTGATGTCAAAAATGACTACCCTTAACAAAAAATACACTTTTGATAATCTAGCTTTAAAAATCAATACAGAAATGGTAATGAAATTGGTAAAAGAACTTTTAAACTACATGCTATATCTGACCAAAGACTAAAAATTTATGATATAAATCTTAACTTTAAATTATTAAAGAGCTTTTAAGTTTTAAAAAAAACTAACATTTGAAACTATATATATTTATATATATATATATATAGTATATATATTATATATATATATATATATATATATATATATTATATATATATATATATATATTATTATATATATATATATATATTATAATATATATATATTATATATATAAAGTGCATGTACCAGCTGTTATCGATACTGTGTATAGAGTATCACAATAGAATTTTTTGAGAAATTTAAATTATATTGTTAAACACAAAGTCAGGGAAAGGAAAGTTAAATAGCTTTATGCATTGCTTATTTAGGTAAGATTAAATTAATTATATATAATGTTCTTATTACGATGAAGAAACAGGAGCTGATCGGCTAGTGTTTTGGAGAGAGACGATTCCTTTTACTTGTATAAATATTTCCTGCTTGGCTAGACATTCTTTCGCTAAATACACTTGAAGGTGGAGCAGAGAGATATTTCCTAGCTAATTCAGATAAGATGCATCAGGATAAAGAGCTTTTCTTCTTTCCACATAACGTGGATCAGCATCACGATTTGTTCTATAATTGGCTGCTTGCAAAATATTTTATCCACAGTGTTTGAATAGTTTTTCTAATTCATGTTGTTTTCTCTCACTGCTGCTTCTACGTTGCATTTTAACTTTTTTCTCCTTTGATCAGTTCCACTTGGTTTGATTGTATCTGAATATTCTTCATTTTCTTCTGACGATTTTTCTTGTAGCATATCATCAAAGCACTTCCAGAAAATTGAATGTTTTTCCTTCTCAATATCTGCCATTTCATTTTCAGATTTCTTCATGTGAATCTGTATGAAGCTGATCATTTTTGATCATCATTTGCTCATCAGAATCTGAACTTAATGTAATATTTTCTTTAGCTTTTATAAAAAGTTTTACGCTTCTTATTTGCGCATAAATTTTATTTTATTCTAATCAATAATATCAAAGGGAGCTAATTTGTATTGTGGATTTAGAACTGTTGCAAAGTACATTAAAGTTTCTTCTTCTTTTAACTGGTATACCAAAACGTTCAGTAACAGATTTTATAAGTTCATCTTTCATGTTTTTACACCGCTATTCTTCCAAGTTTTTTTGTTAAATTATTTTATTGGCAAATGTATAACTGCAGGTATTACAAAAAGATAAATCTACATCATCATTCCTCGCTGCTTTTAGTTAATTCTTCAAATGGTTGTAGCAATCTAATTATGTTCTCCATTAGAGCTTCCAGTGATTTTGCATTTAAGATATCTAGATTGTTTTTCGAATTTGAAGATATATAGTAATTGCAAATTTTTGCTCTATGTTCCCTCTGCAGCATATAATATGATGAATTCCACTTGTTTCAAGATGTGATAATAGGTATTGGCAAATTTCTGAGATTTTTTGAATTTCAGTGGATCTACATAAAAGACTACCTAATTTCCTACATAAAAGTAATCAAATCTTAGTTGATTTTTTGAGAAAATAAGTAAGCCATGTATTACTAGCTGTAAGGAATGATAAAACTATTTATAACAACTGTTCGTCTCTCAATACCTTTTGTAATGTTTTAGGTGCATTATCTGGTTAGGACAACAATGAATATTTTTTTTTCTAAAATCCCAGCTCTTAAGCTATTCCTCTTTTTTAGACTTATGATTTTTCTGCTGAGTGGAGAAACAAAAAACACTGATTTGTAATGTTCCACTCTTTCTTTGAAAATCTTTATCAATCAATTGCCCTGACATCCTTATAAAGCTTTCATTGTTTTATGAGCAAGTCCAATTATCTGATGTTAATGATATCGCTTGAATTTCTTGCAGCTGAAGTGTTATTTTGTTCTTTTACCCTTATATATTTGTTTGGATAATCTCTTCCTGAAAAGTACCTCTTGAATGGAATATTATATTGTTGAAATACGTGATTTTAAGTAATCTCTTAAGACCTAATTTTCACAAAAGAAAATGGCAAGTATTGTCCACAGCAATCTTTACCAATTTTGAAATGATTTCCCTGTGCTTTTTCTGATCATTAATGCTCCCAAATCATCTTTGTTTAATAGCTTTATTTCAACGTGTAGATTGAAGAAATCTTTTTTAATAGAGGTAAAAGTTGATGATATGGACATGGATCATCATCGGCTGTGTCTGTGATATCATGTTTCCTTTTTTCGGCCACTTTTCCTCTTGAATGATATTTCTTTTATCTTTCTAATTTGTGGTTTTATTGTTTTTTTCAAGATGATCACAGTAAGGTTTTGTGCTATAATATATTGAACCTTTCTTTGGATTCCTTCTTGGTAAGTTAATGTATTTCCGAGTAGCGCACAGTAGTTCACACCTCCGGGTTTATGCCGGTCTCAAGGAGTGGTAACTTTTTTCTAGGTAGTTAAACTACTTAGGATCCGTACAAGGAAGGTGCATGATAATTGCAAGTTTAGAGTTAGAGTCAATCTTCAATATATTATATATATATATATTATATATATATTTACTATATATATATATATATATATATATATATATATATATATATATTATATATATATATATATATATATATAATATATATATATATAAGAAAAGTTAAGTGGAAAATTCATTCTCCGGCCGGAGACTCCGGCCTCCGGCCGGAATAAAATTTTCAATCTCCGGCTCCGGCTCCCGGCATCCGGCCAAAATTACTCTCCGGTGCATAATAGTATATATATATTATATATATATATATATATATTATTTATATAATATATATATATATATATATATTTATAATATATATATATACTATGAAATACCTCCTGGTAAAATTTAAATTAAGTTTATCAAATACCTCAAAATAAAGGATTATAAGATATTCAATAATTAATTAATTGCCAAATTATATATATTATATATATATATATATAATATATAATTATATATTATATATATATATATATATATATATATATATATATATATATATATATATTATATATATATATATATATATAAGATAAATTTCTTTAAAAACACTTTTGAAAATATTAGTTTAAATGTGGTGAAGTAAAAGAAAAATTGTTCACCAGTTTGGGCGATATTTTTAAACGTTTTTCCTCAAATATATTTCCTGCTTCTTGAAATGAAAATAATTTTTCTGAATATATGGAGGAGACTGGAAAGGAAGAGTAATTTTTGGGCTAGTAACTGCTATGTTTGGGAATTTAGCTTTGTTCACTTTCCACCAATTAAGGAATTCTTCCTTTTCCCAGAGAGAAATTGATTTTTTTTGGTTAAAATAAAATTTCTTAGAATTTCACCTTTTGAAATGAGCCATCTGAATTTTTCGCTTTTTTTTCCTTTTTACACTAACTGAACTCGCTGTTATTTTCACTTTCTTCAAACTTATAAAAACTAAGTAACTTTGCAGTAATCTCTTTTCTTAATGCTGATGATTTTGAGGTACTTGACAAATATGTTTATTGTAGATAATGCTCGTTTCTTAAAATGACTCTTCGCCTGAACCTTTTCTGTACTGCTCTACTATTATCAACTTTCTACCTTCAATATTGCATTTTTCTTCAGCATCATTTTCTACTGCAAATTCTCTTTATCATTAGAAAGTAAAGTCAGTTTGCATCTTGGGGTCTACTACAGTATTTAAAACAATTATCTTGTTTTGATATAAGTCTATGATCCTTTCTCTTCCTTTTTTATTCATAAATCTAAACTGTAATTGCCTTCTTCAGCTATTCTTTATTCTCTGCTGTCATCCTCAGAGTTTGAGAGATATGCTGGAGAGCTCAAATATGTAGAATAATTGATGATATAATTGAGTTTGCCTTATAGTTTTCCGTAACCACGGAGAATGGTTGCAAACTCTTTAGAAATTTTTTCAGTATTTGCCTTTATTAGCAGTCAAAGCTTAAATGATTAATTGTTTCTAAAATATAATTTGGCAGAGGTCTTTTCAAACATCAATTCTTTCTAGAATCAAATATGTTCTATATATTTCACCTTGTATTAACATCTTGAAATTGGCATAAGTGGGCTTGCCAGATGTGGATTCCTAGTCTTTTTGTATTCTTTCAAGTTCATAGCTAAAAAAACTGGAATGATTGAATGTGTCAAATATTCCCTACATTTTCTTTATTAAATCAATACACTGTTTTTAGAAATTAATGGCATCTTTAAATAAATTGGAAAAGTTTATGAATAAAACAAGAAAAACTTTTGTCCTGCTAATCAGTTCCAAGTTTCATGTTATATGCTCCATCTAGAAGGATCAAATGGATTATGTAAGGAGGACCAATTATTCATCGTAATTTCAAAACTCATAGTGATTTTAATTCCCGAATGAGAACCTGGGAAATACTTGCAATGGAGTTAACAGTCCATTTTTTTAAACTCGCTGGTAAGGCCATAGTGGCAAGTTAAGAAATAAATGAAGTCGTTTGAATTAATTTAGCTGCTATGTTCTGTAGTAAATGATATCTGATCAGCCTTAGTAGACTTCTCGAATACTGTTGATCTCAATTTCCTGTATGAGTTGGTTAACATTTTCTCTCAAAATATTTTCTACTAGGATAAGATATTTTGGCTGAAGGTGGGGCAATAAGTTCTATGAATCACTTCTCTCTTCTGTGACTGAGTGACTGGTTACTCATTGCGATAAAATTCATTAATTTTCTGTGTTTGGGATCATTTGATATGCAATCTTTTTTGGGGAGAAACACTCCTCAAACTCACTTATTTAACGTCCTTGGAATCTATTGCTCTTTTGTGGTTTTCCCTGTTCTAGAAAATACAAGACTCTCCCTTTTACTATTAAAATTTTGGACTTCCAGATATTCTCTTAAATGATGATTTTTCCATATTTCATCGAAAGTGGTGTTGTACTAAATATAAGATTTAATGTTGAAAGTTATATAAATATTTTTTTTTAACATTTCTTTCATAGTTTATTGGGAAAGTTCATAGAAATTCCGGTTCTGTGCCGGAATTTTTTTTTGTGATTCCGCCTAATTCCGATTCCGGCCGGAACTGAAAATTTCAGTTCCAGTACACATAATAATTATATTATATATATATATATATTATATATATATATATATATTATTATATAATATATATTATATATATATATATATATATATAGGTATATATATATATATATATATATATATATATATATATACAATACTCAAAATAACCCTGTAAGAAATTAGTATATCCAATGCGGATGAACAATGTCAACAAACTTAACACTTTAGCTTAGAGTACTGGTTTTTGTCGTTGCTACTAAGTAACTGTGAAGTGAGTCAATAAACAAAACTAATACTGTTGTAGCGTTACATAAGTGATATAGAAAAGTACCATTTTCAAGACACACCGATAGTAGGCATAATCCATATGTTTGTGTATCGTGCCCTAAAGCTATACGAGAACACTGGTGATATGAAAGATCGCCATAAATCTAGTAGGCCACGTTCTGTTTGGACACCGTAGTCTGTCAAAGCTGTAAAGCCAAGAATTGAGCGAAATCCTTTTCGTAAACAAAACATCATTTCTGATAGGTAAATAACTAAATATTCTAGGTCGCTCATCGTCAGAAAGGATCTGAGGTTAAGGTCTTCCAAAGGACGCACCGGACATTTTTACTCACGAATGCCCTAAAGAAAGGTAGAAGAGAAAAGTAAACTCATGATGGCTGAGTACGCGCTTGCTCGCCAACGAAAACATTGTTCCAGACAAAAAATCTTTACCGTGGAATAATGTTTAACAACCAGCACTATATGGTGTATGCTACGTTATCTAAAAAAGAAACAAAACACGTAGGACGTATCCAAAGAGGTCATCATTCGGATTCTGTGATGATAGTTTGGTGGGGAGCCAGTTTCGATATGGTCATATATCATTTTTGTTAAAAGGTGTTAAAAACCTTGGCAGTGTCCCAGCAAACCGTTCTGGAAGGTGTGGTAAAACCACCCAGTCAGACCCTCTTCCGAAATTGGTCATGGACATTAAAATAGAATTCAGCACCGGTACATAAAGTAGAATTCTCTCAAACTTGGCTATGGACAAACTTCACATTTCCTAACGGTTGATGATTTGTCGTCTAGTAACCTCTAATCTTAATATTTTGTATTAATATTATGGGCAGTTTTTGAGCATATGGTTTACTCAAGAAAGACGACACCCAATAATTAATTGGTTCTTTAAAGCGAGCTCAATTAGTGCGGTGAAGAACTTTCCGATGAAGGTCGTGCGTACTGCTATAGACGACTGGTCCTGCAAACTTTGGGCTTGTGTCACGGCGAAAGACGGTTAATTTAAATGACTCGAATTGTTTGCATTAAAATTGTAGCTTTAAATTCCAACTGCTTTGTTTTCTTTGACACCATTCTTTATATATACAGGGTGGGAGCGATACTTTCTCTTAATATTGGCAAGCGGGGATAGCGTCACGAGGGGGGTCCTAGATAGTGGGGGGAAGGGAACGTTCGTCAGAAATCCGAAGGTTTCTAAACATGGCTTGGCCGTTTAACAGCCTTCATTATTGAAGCGTTTCGTACTAACGGAAATTCCTTAATAAGCGCAACGTACTTTCGAAAAGAACTTTTGTTTTAGCCCCTTTGGCTCCCGTTCCTTAAAACCAATAATTTTGAATTGGGTTAGAAATTTTAGAGCTACGAGTTCCGCAACACGTGGTCAAGGGAGGGGGGTGGTCGACCACGCAGTGCCTGTACCCCTGAAAATGTTGCGCGAGTGTGAGGTTCTGTCATCCAATCACCACGGAGGTCGGCCCGTAAACATGCTGCTGCACTGAACATGTCATGTCGCTCAGTACGCCGTATTTTGTACGAAAATCTTCGTTTTTACCCATACAAAATGGTGATCGTCCAGGAACTGTTACCGAGTGACCTTGAAAGCCGTGTCAACATTTGTCGACAGCTTTTGAACGACATTCCAGCTAACGATATCGTCATTTTCAGCGATGAGGCTCATTTCCACCTCTCAGGCTCAGTTTCGATATTGGAGTGAAATAAACCCGAGGGAGTTGCATCAAACGCCACTACACAGCCCTCGGGTAACGACTTGGTGTGCCATAAGCAGTCATGGAATCATTAGACCAAATTTTTTTTTGAAGAGGGGGAATTGACGGTCACCGTCACAGCTGATCGATACATTGACATGCTGCAGAACTTCTTGCGACCGAACGTTAATGACCTTAAAATTGGCCATGTGTGGTTTCGACAAGATAGAGGACAGCGCACACTGCCCGAAGATCGATGGATGTTGTACGTAGGGATGTACCGGAACCAGAATTTTTTTTTTGGAACTTTTCGACTTCCGCTACACCTTACATATTCTACTTAAAACTTGTCTGATTAACAAGTGGAGTCTCTCTAGAAGTATCTGGCACCTTTTCATATCCATACTGTGAGCTCTTAGTTCTGTAAGCCAAAATTTGGATAAGCGTATCAATAAATTTATTAAGTAAAATAGGAATATAATATATAAAGTTCTACGGGTCTTCAAAGTTTAAAAAGCTTTTTTCAGAAAAACTTTTTTTTTTTTTTTTTTTTTTTTTTTTTTAAAACTTTTTTTCAGAAGCGGGTAACGTGTTTGAAGATAAGAGATCACGTTTAACTCCACAACATGGAGAGCAACTTATTTTCCTACACCACAACATTTCAATATTCAAATAAATTCATTTTTAAATAAGAAAATTATGGAATCTTGTTTTAAAATTTTTTAAAATTTTTGCTTAAACAGTTTAGTTAATATTTTGTTTTGTAGTAGTTTCTACTTTAAAGTTAATTTCTTTTAATAATAATAAATAAATAAATAAATAAATAAATAATAATAATAATAATAATAATAATAATAATAATAATAATAATAATAATAATACCCTGGCAATTTTATTTACCCAGGTTCTAGATTCTAGAGCAGGGTTGGCACAAAAGAAATCAAATGGTTTAAATCAACTGATTTTTTTTTTACGATTTTTTTTTTTTTTTTTTTTTTTAAAAAAATCATGACTATATTTTTTATTTTTTATTTTTTAGGCAATTTTTTTTTCGAAATTAATAATTATACCTATTTATCGCATAATTAATGATAAATATATTTCATCTATATAATTAGTAAATTCATCAATGTAGCTTCAAGACATTTTTAACAAAGAAATAAGTAAAATTAAAGTACTCAGATATTATACAGTATATATATAATTAAAATAACAATTAAACTAAATAATAATTATATTTACTAAACTTATTATTAATTAGGTAATAATTAGGATTATTTACTAATTTTATAAAAATAATAATTATAAAAGCAATTTGTGTTTAAAAAAAAATTTAAAAAAATAAAAAAAATCTCAAAAAAATCAAAACAATCCCCAACCCTGTTCTAGAGTATTAAGCTATCGGTTCGAGTGTGAAACTATTGTTTCATATTTAAAGTTTTCGAAACTATAGAGTCCAGGTCATTTTATCATGATATTTGTTCACATACATCAATTTTCTATATTATTTTTTATGCATTATCATAACTGAGTAAATGACAAATCAATTACTGAATTTTTTTAAGAATGGCATTTAAAAAAGTAGAAAGTTCCGGTTAGTGACCTTAACCATGTGCGGTTTCAACAAAATGGAGCGACAGCGCACACTGCCCGGAGATCGATGGATGTTGTACGGCAGATTTTCCCAGGGAAGGTCATTTCAAAGTGGGGTGATGTTCAATGGCCTGCTCGATCTCCGGACCTAACCCCATGTGATTATTTCCTCTGGGGTTACCTAAAGGCTGAAGTGTACAAACACAGACCGCGAGACTTTGCTGCTTTGAAGACAGCCATTCGCCAGGAAATCCAGCTCATTCGGATCGACGTCTTACAAAAAGTTATGGAAAACTACCGATTAAGACTTCATAATTGCATTGACAATGGAGGTCGTCATCTTACTGATGTTTTGTTTAAAACAACTTAATGTAAAACCTTATGAATCGTAGAATTAATGAGTATAAATAAATATTTCATATCAAGCTTGGTTTCTTATTTATGGACTCCTGAAAT
>JABUQX010008182.1:20000-21526 GCA_015478945.1 Trachelipus rathkii
TATGAATAAGGATTTTAGCTTTGTAACTTTCTTTAGAAACATCCTTCTTTGCACAAGGAGCTGTGTACTGCAATTGAAGGAGGGTCAAAGCGGGCCCGGAGCTGCTCAACAGACAGTGAGACACCCAGCAAAAAACATCAGACCATCATTCTCCAGTCTATGTCAAAAATATTTAAATAGAAGAGAGCTCTTGAGTTGCTTTATAAGTAAGTGTTTTATTTTAAGTACAGGTTAACTATAAGTTGTGTCACAACTAACAGGTTAAAAAACTAACAGAATACAGTCCATACAAAAATTTTCGAATTTGAAATACCAAGTTTCATTTGTCATTAATATCATTTCTCATCAAATATTTTTGCTTCTAGATTTCTGCTACATGACATTGGGCCTATTCACATTGTGGAGTCTGAGTTCTTTGTCGAATTTCTGTCCTACCTGAACTCTGATTTCCACCTCCCCTCCAGAAGAAAAGTGACGAGGGATCTTGATGTCATATGCATAATAGGGAAGGCTGATTTAACCAAATTATCAGTAAGGTCAGCTATGCGGCCACAACAGCAGACTTGGAACAACAAACAGGAGTTTTCTGGGGATGACGGTTCACTGGATTAATTTGAATACTTTGAAGAGAGAGAGAGAGAAGGCTCTCTTTGCCTGTAGAGAGTTATCTGTTTCTCAGACCAGCACAGTCCTAGCCAACAATATTACGGATATTCATCAACAATGGCACTGAGCATAAGGTCAGTAAAGAATCATGCAGAAATAAATAATAACGTATTGCGAAAAAAAAATATATAACTCCAATTAATAATTATACATTACATTAAAAAATTTATATTCAGGTTGTCTGCATTACAACAGATAACGGGCTTTCTGTGCAGCCTTTCGGATGGATGCTCATGCAGAAAACGGGTGACGCAAGAGAAGAAGAACAGGCACCGATTGCAGAATAGTGGTTAAGCTTGAAGAGATGGAGCAAAATGTAGTGACACAGAGGTTCGTGCAGACAAAACCTCTCAGTAGAAAATCTGCTTGAGAACATGATGCACTTAGCTAATTAAACATCGCCGTTGCATTTCCTACACATTAAACATCTTGGCTACTAAGGATGTTTCAAATGTTCCTCGCTGGTCCTCTAGTGTCAAGGATCGATTTAATAAGACACTTACCAAAGCCCATGAATTGTGGAATGCCCAAAACAGGAAAACTACAACTGCTGTTAGAATTAAGAAGGAGTTGGGAACAAAGCTTAAAACACCAAGTGTTACTCGCTGGAACTCCATATACGATTCTATAAAAGATCTGCTTAAGAACCTTGATGGTCGCATGACACATATCAACAACATTTGTATGGAGCAAAAGCCTTGTCTTCCAGTACTTAATAAAAGTGATAAGGAGGTAATTGCGGAGTACATCGAAATAATAACGCCTATTGCTGTTAGGCTTGATATGTTGCAGGAAGAGAAGAATGCGTACGCGGGAGTCCTATTGCCTAATTTCTTACTCCTCAAGGACAAGATCGGGGA